>JXWZ01012456.1:0-22487 GCA_000956215.1 Anopheles farauti No. 4
CATGGCATACCTTGTGCCTTATATAAAGGTGGACTTGCGGTAAACCACAACCGCCCCGATGGGGGTAAGGTAATTGCAACCGTTTTAACTCGGTGGACCTGGAAGCACGGGCTTCCCAAGTGATCTTCTAACGCGCTAGCAATATTTCAGCGGTGTTCGTACAAACGTTCTCAACGCGTGCGTTGGATACACGGTTGGAACGCGAATCCCTATCATTATCAGCGTCAAATTGTGTAATCTAATAACGCGCACCGATGGGAAGCATCTGGAGCAGCGCTATTACGAAATACCAGCTTCGGCATAGTTGACACACGATCGCGTGTCGGAGCGTTAATCACTTTCGCTTGAATCTCTTCTTCTCTGGCGTATCTTCGGCACGCCACCGTAACGCACAAACGGTTCCAGCAGGGAGGACACCCGCTTAATTGAATAATTCAGTTGAGCTAGCGGCAGATTCCGGACGCACAATAGGCCACTTGTTTGGTGTGTGAGATAAAAAAAAACAATCTCCCGCAAGGGCGCACACACTAGAACACTTACGTCGGTGGGTTGATCATGGTGAGCAGCTCGTTCGGGGAGTTCGGTACCCTCCGGATGACCATCCGCCGCCCGTCCGTAGAGCCCATGCCGATCGAGGCGAGCGAGCGGATCGAGGTGGCATCGGAGAACAGCCGTGGCGTGCCACCGACGTCGCTGAAGATGTACGAGCCACTGCGCACGATCGTGGCTTGGTTCTGTTGCGCATTCGCCAATCCTTGTGGATCGTTTGCTGTCGGAGTGAGAAATGGACGGTTAAAATTCACTTATTACATTAACGCATTTCCACCCAAGATATTGCTTACCTGATCGTACCGATCGTAGACTGTTGAAATATTTCGGCTTCAGATACGATCCGACCGGTGCCGTGGGAACTGTTATCAAGCTCGGTCCACTGGACGTCGAACCCTCGCCGGGTTCCACCTTCACACCGCTCGTACCGGGCCCCGGTGGACTCGATCCCGCCGGTGCCACCGTCCCACCCGGATCTCCCATAGCGCCCGCCCCCGTTTGACATGGTACGATCACAAACTTCCGTCCACTGGGACCGACCGTCGGCAGGAGTGCCTTCGTCTCCTCACTGCCACCGGAAGCGGACGAGGCGCTACTGTTCAGCTTGCTCTGCTGCCGGTAGTTACTGTTGATCGCATTGTAGTGCAGATCGTTGATCGGTCGTCGGTTCGGTACCGGGTTCACGGACTGAATTTCCACCTGATTTTGTTCCTGCGTATCCATCGCACCACCACCTCATCGGAGTTTCGCACTCGGGGATTGAGTTCGATCGCTTACGGTGCGCTCACGGGACGTTATTAACATTATTTACACCACACTTCGGAAGGGGCGCTGGGCACGCGCGATTCAGGATCTGCCTGCTTAGAACGAACCAAATCAAATCACTATCAGCGAATCATTCATGACCACATGCCCCAGTTTCTGGTGCCGATGGGGGCGATTAAACGTTTACCGCACACCGTTTGACACTTCCTTCACGCGAACGCGAATACCCACACAACTCAACCTCGGATCGTAAACAGTGGCGCACATATTTATAACCCACGTTTAGAAGCAATAATTTCTAGCAAAGCCTCGTGCGTGAGTATTTTTGTTTGTTTGTTTTTTTTATTTCGAAGCGCTAAAAATACTTCCAACATAAATCGTTCTACTTTTCACCAAAACATAGAAGAATAAAAAAAACCCAAACCGTTAAACACGGAAAGTAATAAAATTTGATCCCACCACCCACTCATTATTATTCTGGCGCGATGAAAGAAAAAGAAAATCTAAAATAAAACAACCAAACCAGACAGTAACAACAATGAGGAACTTCAAATACAAACATCCGCGAGAAAAGGAGCAACAACGATAAAAAAAAAGAAAACTGCGTTTATCACGTTTTCCCGCCCGACGCGAGTACATAAAATTCCTTCCACGGGGCGATGATCGTAAATTAGCGCGGTAGCCATTGCTTCACGACATGAAAACCCCCCACGTTCAAGTATTTGCGATTTTTACGACCTATCTATTAGCTCGCAAATTGATATGCCCAACAGTACATAAGGCGTGAAAAATGGGTCCGGTGGGCAGAGGGCAACCGGGGCTGAACCGGGTGCGTGTGCGCGTGAGTTGTGTAGTGCGAAAAGCTCAAGGAGACCGGCAGACGGGAGGATTAAATATTGTGTGTTTTGGTGTGCGATAATGTGCCATTATGGTAGTGATCTTCGACCGAGCTGATACGTTTCGTTGGGACTAGATAAATCTTCGTGCCGTTGTACATTTTTAAGTACATTAAGATGAAACGTAAGCAAACAGAAAATGGAATGGTTATTCTACGAAAATTTCCAGATTTTATAGAAATTGTAAATATGTTTTAAATTTTGAATTAATTTTAAACTTTTAACTTTAATGTATAAGTACTATAATTTTTTTTTAATAAAATTAAAATAAACAACCTTGAATTGATGTTTAAACTACCTTTGCAATAACTTGAATTATAAGAAAAAATTTAGATTTAATATTTCAATGTTTGAAAGTTGATGTTTATATAGCAGATGACTACAAAAAAAATGTCCCTCTAGGATCTTCTTTACGATCTCTATCAACGCCTCAAAGACACT
Organism: Anopheles farauti No. 4; assembly: GCA_000956215.1. Classification (NCBI taxonomy): domain Eukaryota; kingdom Metazoa; phylum Arthropoda; class Insecta; order Diptera; family Culicidae; genus Anopheles; species Anopheles farauti No. 4. The sequence continues at coordinate 2,652 of JXWZ01012456.1, forward strand.
GTACGTTCGGTTTAACAATCTATGTGGGTATAAAAAAGTGCGCAATGAAACGAATTTTACGATCTCACGTCACGGCACGAGACACTGTGCTAGACCTTAAAACGATCACACCCCAAAAACGATCACAGCAAGGGTAACCAAAACTACAATGTTACTGCTACTTGTCTGACACTTCTCCTTCTCGTCTCCGAAACGATTGGACGCTCTCCGGACGTTAATGGAGTTGTAACGATCAGCTGCCGGGCGGCATTCTTCCCCGATCCTTACGGGTCAGCATCGATCAATGCGCTTGTTGAACACATGCCAAACATGACGACGGACTGCGTGATGATGACGATGACACTGAACCGACCGGCTGGCTGTGTAGGGTGTGTTTGCGCCCGCATATGGAGCGCATCATCGCGTCCGGAACCAATGTTTACAAACACAAACACTCAAGCGATGTTTTACAGCCAAAACGCTGTTTACTAAAGCCATGCCACTCCGGACGCCAAGATGCCCTGCGGCGAATTCTTTCGCGATATTCGCCCCGTCCGTAATCTAGTCCCGGCCCGAGGCCTGATTGGTTTCTGTATCCCGCAGCGTTGCGTCGGCTGATAAGATTTCCCGCACTCAACTCGAAAGGGCACGTGGAACCCGATCGTTCTGTGTGTCGGTGCCGGTGTGTTTGATGGACAGCTTAAAACGGTAACAGTCACGATGCGTCCAGACGACGACGACGACGACTCTCAATCACATCTTGGCACACATTTTTAGCACACGGAGTAGTTGTGCAGCTGCTCCTCAGTACGCTTATCAAACGGGCGATGTGCGGTTACGTAAAGAAAAAAACTTACAGAGGTGTTACAGCCGGCCACAGTTCCAGGTCAAGCCGTTATCTACGTCAACCGTGCCAATCAACAATGCACCAAAGGAGTAGTGGAGGAGGATTAGCGGCAAAAGCTTTATACAACCCTCGTTGTGGTCACCTTCACTTAAGCCTTCGGAGAAAAAAAAACGTTTGCCCTTCAAACGTCTGGTGCTTAGGCTTAAGTTTCGATATGTGTTCCTCCAAATAGACTTCCTGTCCATGAAATCGTTTTCCAGCAGGAAACCTACCCGTCACTACCTGCAATGACTCACAGTATTGTTGCAAAACATACGCATAACGCTGCCGCACCTTCCCGATATGATCGCACGGTATCGCATGTATCGATAAAAATATTCTTCCCCAAGAACTCCTACGAGTACGCAAACAGCAAGCAGCACGAAACCACCAGAAGTATTGGTGAGAGTTAGTTTGTCCCCCCCACAGTATGCGTGTGTATGTAAGTGGATTGTAATGACCCGTCCCCGTCGGACACATCCGTCAGATCCGTCACTGCGTGCAGGTCCGTGTCAGGCCGGTGTCAAGTTCGTGGCGATGATGGCGGACAACCACATGCTACCACAACCGCAACCACCGAACACCAACCCACCGGCAGCAACACCGAAGATCGCCACAACAATGGCAGCAGCAGCAGCAGCAGAAGAGGTTGGCTAATTTTAGATCGTCTTTTAGGCGAAGCACAGACAAACCTGGTCGAAGTGAAAAGCGAAATACAATATCTGACGGATATAGGAACGCCTGATGAGCTAGCGAAGTGACAAAGACACATCAACGCTATCAATGTCCCGGACCAGACGGTTTTTTTTTTCATTGCTGCTGTTGCTGCTGCTGCTGACTTCATGATGGTGGTAGTCAGTTGTTCGAGTACGCCGGAGTTAAGCTGACCCAGTAGAGGAACCAGGTGGATCAGGTGGACCTGGTGCGATTGTTTTATCTATGGTCTGCGCGAACCGAGACTTGCATAGCTGCTATGCGGTAGGTCTTCGGGCTGATACTAGAAACACGCGTGCGGTTCAGCAGTGATAACAGCACTGATATCTCGTGATAGCTACCAAGACCTTCAACTTGGATTCGATTAGAAACTGGTCAAGCCAAGACTCGGCTGCCTAGCGCACACGTTAATGGAGTTGACGTAACGTTTCTGGAAGACGTTCTCTGAAGGGGGAAAAAAAAACAAACAGAGCTCTAGAAACCCCCAAACCTGTCATTAATCATTGCTCTCTTGTCATGCCAGCTCACCTCGTTGGTGGTGGTGACTGGACGGTTTGGAATTGGAGTTCACATTAATCGTTGCACGCATATCAACCCCGTCGTGATCTTCCCCGGAACTTCCAGCACGGGTAAGAGATCAACAGCACAACAAACACCGATCGGTATCGTATTGCTTACTACAACTGCTCCTCTTCCTCCTTCTCCTCGCACCACTACAAACAAACATACACACACACACACACCCACATAAGCTCATATCATCTCACGCACAGCTCACAACGAGGAAGTGGAAGAACAAGAAGAAGCACCATTAATTAGAGCATTGCTTCTGATGGCATGACGCGTTGGTGTAACTATTCTGCCAGCAGCGTGTAGGAACGATCACGTTTGCACGGCGAAACGATGGTGGAGCACGATGGTCGAACTCAGACTTCTGCTAACGGGCGGGGGTGCAAAACGGGCGGACGGTGTGGAGTTTTGTAAAAACAAATGTACGCTCGCGCAGGTCACTAATTTTCAGGCTATAATTGACGTTAATTTATACATTGTGACATACACAGATACACACATACACGGGAGCTGTTAGCAATTTTACGCCATTTCACTCTGAACGATGCATGAATTTCCTTTTAATGCACTCGGGACGAACACTATTTGCGCTACACACTTAATTGCTTATAGTAGGCGTTGTATTTTCATCTGTCAAATCTTCTCAAACCCCGGGCCGGCGGGAGTCGTCATCGTTTCGCTTTCTCCCTTCTTCCACCAACACCAACACACAGATGGCCGTCGTTTTGTTGTCTACTATTTTTACGAACCTTCACTGTCAACACTTGTTTACCGCCGCTTTTCTAACCGCAAGAGTTTACGGGCACTTTTATGCTTTTTATTTTTCCGAACTTTTTCTCCTCCCATTGTCGGGTTCACACACGTTCGATTGTCACGCACATCGTGTACGCACGCAAGCGCACACGCAAAACCCTTCTTCCGTTTCCCACTCAACACGCGCGTCCGGGTATCGATGTCCCGGGTGTCCGGATTCGCGCGACGCGGTCCGTCATGCCATCATCTTGAGCACATCACGACGACTGAAGACACGGATGGACACGATGGACACATTCGGGACACGACCGTGAAATTGTCGTCTCACGATGACGATCGGCGCACGCATGAACAAAACAAAAGTTCCTCCTTCTCTTATTTTTTTTTTGACACTAAAGACAATGCAAACCGAAGAACCACGCGACCAGGACGCCGGATGACACTTTTGACGAGACTTCTGGCCGCTGCTACCTGTTGCACACACACTTACACAATCTGTCTCACATGAGACCGTGACGCATCTTCACGCACGTCTTCATTGGAAACCGGTTCACCTGTCGGAAGTCACTGCAATTCTGCTTCGAACCGCATCACCGTCGGCCGAATCGAACCCGAGCGAACGTCTTATCAACGCCGGCTTTGACGACACAGTTGGACGTCCAACGCATCAAGGTGTTATCAGCGGAGGGTTCGTGTGACAAGGCTTCCAAAGATATCGGGACGTCTTCCTGAGACTTCGGGTTTTTATCAGCCTAGCACCTCAATGTGTCTGCGTATGTGTACCTGTTTTGAAAGCTACATGTCCGGTGGTTTTACCAATATAATAACTGATTTGATTGACCCTGCTTCGATCTGGACCAAGCAAATAGCCTCATATCATCCTATATTCACTTGTTTCCACGGAAATCAAACACAACTAACTCATCATCAGCTCAGCTGACTGGAAGATCTCGCCGAGCACACTCGCGGTTCCGATGATACTCCGCCCGATCGTGCTCGGATCCCGTGCTATCGCTACTGGCTGCTGCTAGTTGACTAACCGCACCAGACATACACGAACCGCGTCGACTAGATCAGCGTGTGTGCGCGAAAAAAAATACCGCTCCAAGCCGTCCACTCCAACCTCTCCATCAGCCTCAGCTAAACCGCATCCGATCGTTTGTCGTTGTCCCACAACCACCGGATTGGACGCTTGCCATGAGTGTATGCGTTTCGCGGGTGTTTGTGGCATTCTGCCGGCGACATCAGGCGACAGATTGTCTTGTCCGGAAAGGAACCTTAGCAGAACGCTTCAATTAGTGTCCTGAAGGATACTGCATATTTGACTCAGTGGCTAAAAGGGATCTCCAATGCTTTAGTTGAGCGATCTTGTCTTTTAATGCTATAATAAACCTGGAAATGACACCAATATTTAATTGAAAAGGGAGTAATTTTAAGAGTCCGGATTTTTTTCTGCACATCACTGTAGTAACGCATGTATGTTCTGATTAGTGCTTTTCTCTCAAACACTCTCAAACGGAGTCTCAGCCGTTCTATCGCATTTTGTTTTACCTTTCATTGTAGTATCTGCTCTGTTGCACAACATGCAGCACTAATTCTATCCGCCATTATGATATCCGTTCTCGGTAAAGTTGTTTGACTGCTTTTTCCCGCCTACTATAATGTCACTTTTAAAGCTGCTGTGGAGCGGCGAAGATTTTCGGTACGTTCATAGTACGTTCGGTACGTTTAATAACTCATTTTAATTGTTTTGTTTCAATTTTACGGCAACAATTTATTCAATTCATCTCCACCATTTGAGTTATCAGCCATTCCGAATTTGCTATTTTCCCTCTCAGGTCCTGTTGTTTGAGCCATAAATATTAATTATCAACAAACAAGCCCCAGAACCGCTTCTTATCACACAGTGTTTATGGTCATAAATAATACCAAATTTCAAACAAGAACTCACAAACGCTCATATGAATACAAATCATAGCTGCAAAAAAGGAACATTAAAATCGGGAGCAAAACAGGCTGAAAGTGATTATGACTGGTCTCCTTACTAAACGCAACGCATTTATGCCCCTCTGCGCGGTAGCATCTTGGGAATTAATGAATTCTCCGCAGGGAAGCAGCATCCTATCCGAGAGCGGATAATTAGCTTGATTTCCAGCCAGGTTCTGGAATGGTTTTTAATGAAGTTGTTACCACTACTCGTCTCATCTCTCGGCAATCGTAGTTTATGAGGCAACCTTTCGGAAAAGCGTGTACACACACAATGGGTCGGTAGGTCATCAATCTCCATTAGTCACCGGTCGTTACGCGCCAGTGGAAACGGTAAGCATAATGGCGGCTCGTGGCGGCTGACCATTCAAACGGCGGGTTTCCGGGGGAAACGACGAGGTGGAAAGTTTTCTGCTCCTTTTTAAATTACTTAATTGCCATTTTCCTTTCCCGCTCCATATGGCGATGCGATGAACAATTAGCATACGCTGAATTAGACAGGAAGGTAAACGGACGCGAAACCCCAACCGGTCCGGTTGAAACCCAGGCGTCTGTTAAAGTGGAGACATCTTCATCCGCTTTCGGTGCGTGTGTGTGCGTTCCGGTGTGGGAGCAAAACTGTCGACACACTGTCGCGTCTTCGGATGTTACTCATTTTCTGCAATCTACAATTCAAATCGTTCTTATTCTTTTTCCTTTTTTGCCGTGCATCTAATGAAAAGTGGGAGTGAGGCAGGGCAGCAGAGTTGCACCGTGGGTTGATTGTGTGTGCCATCCGCCGGAGTGGACCGTCAAAGTCATACTAATTCCGATTAGTACAAATTGATACCTTCCTTTCGGTGAGTTACATGGAGAGACCCGTAGTGTTTGCATTCGTTCCAAGCACAACGTGACCTTTTGACTATTGACGGCTCGTAAATTGTGCATATGGTAGTTGTTTATTCTGTGCATATTATGAGACTTCATCTATTCGATACTCAGAGAAAAATACAACGGGTTTGTTAAAAAATTGTTTCTATTTTGCTATTTTAAAAAAATTTTCTATTTTAATGATGCAGTACAAAAATAATTAACATTAAGTATTGCCATGTTAAAAATTACTTAAAAATACGGCTGGTTTGTGTTCCCCTAATTTATGCCTCCTTTGGTAAAGTAAACTTAATAAAACAAATTGTTTTTATTGAACTAACAGTCTTTTTTTTTTGGTAATTCAAATGTTTCATTCTCTCGAATGAAGTTCATTTTTATGGTTTATTTTATCACATCGACATCAACAAAACTGCTCATGGCGTCTTGACTTGAAAGCTATTTTGATCACATTGTCAGATCACTGTGAGAAGGTAAAAAATAACACCCGCTGCAGTTTTCAGGATATTGAACCCTTTTCTTTGATTAATGGAATAACAAAAACAAAATATTTTAATATTTGACGAAAGTATTTTTAATTTTAAAAAATATCCAAACTACATTATGGATAGTGTTTAAAAGCAAAAAACTTAAAGGACACACTAACTAATAAGGTTAAAGGTACATTTATTTAACCCTAACGAAACAAAATAACCTGCTTTACTGTTTTTTTGTAGCTTTTAGCTTCTTAAACAGTGCCGCCGCCCGGCGCTTCCGTTCTGCCATTTCCTCCTGATCTTTCACACGCTGCGGAATGGCCGGATCAAAGTCCGGCATCTTGTTGCCTACCCGTTTGCGGCGTGCATCCGCCGTCTCCGCGTTCGTCACACTGTCGGCCGACTGTTGGTTGATATTCGCGATAATGCCCCCGATGTTGGCAAGCGAATGAGTCGGTTTGGCTTCGTTCGCGGTCGGTGCAGTGGGAGCTTTCTTACGACCGGTCTTTTCCGCACCATCGCTGGTCTTTTGGTGTGGTGCCCGCCGTTTCGTAGGTTTTGCGTTTGGTGGATCAACGAAATCATCATCATGTTCGTTGACTTTTCCGTTTGCCGATTCTGCTGCCTCTTCATTTTCCTCAACGATCGCATCCAGATCGATCGTTTCCGTGCTCTTTCGAGCTGCCTGTTTACGTTTCCGTGCAGCCGCTTGCTTCGGTTTCGCTGGACTTTTCTTTTTCGGTTTCTCCTCGTTCGGGTCGATTTTGCCTGCCATCGTATCGACCGCCAGCTGCACACGTTTACTCACCTTCAGCCTGTTGTGGCCGACGGCACTCTGCACCTTGAAGTAGTTTTTGATCGATGCTTGCGATTTACGCTCATCGAGTCGCTTCAACACCGGCAACAGTATGTCGTTCGTTTTCGTCTGCGTCCAACCGAACTTCTGACGTGCGTAATCCCGCAACTGTTCCGCATCCGGATAGCCCCAGGCAAACTCTTCCTCACTGCAATCGACCGTCGGTCGGAGGTACGCGTCCACCACGCCCGTACTAGGGAAACCCTCTCCGATGTCGATGTTCTTGAGCTTCGATTTCAGTGCCATCCGGGCACCGGTAGCACCGTTTCGACCGTGCTGCCACCAGTCACGAAACTTCCGCAACCCGGACAGCATCGACATCATCTCCGAGGTTTCTCCCGCCTGTTCCGGGGTCGGCGGGAAGGAGGCCAATATCTCAAGTGCTGTAACCGCACCGATACCGTGTATGCCCGTCGTATAATCACTTCCAACAAGCAGGGCCAACTGGATTAGCTTCTTCCGATCCATTTGAAACTGCTGCTCGATGCTTTCGATCGTAAACTCCAGCACCAGCTTCTGCTGGTTGAAAAAGTTCTTGTACACCGTGCGCCCCCCAAACAGCCAGATATCGCTGTCGTCCGTGATCGTGCCGTCCGTCATTTCGAGCTGGTTCAGAAACGCACACTGCGCTTCCGCCTCCATCGGGGCGACAATGTACGGTACGCCGAACATTTGCAGCAGCTCCATGCAATCGTTGCGCATCTGCTCCGTAATCGAGACGCCGAGCCGGGACTGTTTGTTCTTCTCGCGCTCGAGCTCACGTTCGGTTGCGGCCAGATCGAGCGCCATTCGTTTCAGTTCGAGCGGGGTGTGAGATTCTTTCAACGTGTCCGCCATTTCGGAAATAAGATTCTCCGCATCGACAGGCTTCGGTTGCGGTGGTACGCTTGACGGTTGCTTACTCGTGGAGGGTACCGGTTCGGCGGGAAACAATTCTTTCGAAACGGATTTTCCCGATGTTGGCTCCTTTCCTGGGCTACCATCCCCTTCGGGTGCTTTCTTCGTCGAAGGAGGAGTTTTGTCAACGAAGAAAGGTTTCGTCACGTGCGGGACAGATTCGTCCGGATTGAGTTGCTTTTGTGAGTCCTTGCCCGGAGTGCGTGCAACAATTAGATGATCGAGCGTTCCCTTCTTCACAGGACTGTCGATAATTTCAATAACTGATGCCGGTGATTTAGAGGATTGTCCTTTCGATTCAATCATAGCTTGCTTAGTGGGAGTTTTATCCGCCTCATAAATAATCGTTGCATCGCTGTCGGCATCGTCGTCACGCACGGGTGGGTCAACAGCATCGAGTTTAATTTCATCCAAATTAAATGCGTTTGCGCTCGATTTAAGCTCCTCCAGCTGTTGCTTGAGTGTTTCTGAAATACTTTTGAGATCGGTCGTAGGTTTTTCTAATGACGAAAGATTCAAAGCGTCTCCAAGATCAATCACCGGAGGTGCTTTCTTCAAATTTTCCAGCTCCTCCTTTAACTGCGCATTGATTGCGTCCACTTTCTTTATCTTAAGCCCCGGGAACGCTTTCGGGACTGTTGAATCTCTTTCAACCGTGTTCTCTTTAGCATCCGTCGCATTCAGAAGCTCATTTACCTGTGCAACCGGTATGCTAGTCATCGGTTGGGGTTCTTTCTTAGCCTCATCGGTGAAAATATCCGCAAAAAGATCATCCTTATCACACGTTCCAATGGTTTCCGGCTTGATGAACACTTCCACTACCGGTTTCTTTTTCGACGAAACAACGGATCCAGCGGACAGCTGTTTCAGATCATCGATAGTGAAATCGACAATCGGGTTGTAATGTGGTTTAAAGTGATTGGTGTTGTTCAGTGGCATCGAAATGCCCAGCTGTGAGTCATTCAGATTGTCTTCGGGCACGTCAACGAAATCGGAATCACTTTCCGTGTCCGTTTCGCTGTCAGCTTTCGTTTCACCTTTTTCCACTGGTTCCTCGTCCTCGATTATTTCTTTCACAGGCGAGCCATTACGTTCCACGATTGACGCTCCATTGTGAACGAACATTTGCGACATGGAATCATTTACATCGCCAACATCAACGTCCTGCGTTTGATGCAACAGCTCGTTAAACTCTTCGGTCGTCAGGCCACCGTACTCGAGCATGAAACCACGTGCCAAACTTTGTGCGGCATTACCGAGCGCTTGTTTTTGCCTTCGAGACATCCGAAGATCCTCCTCATCTAGCTCGATCGTAGCGTGAGGTGTTTCATCCTGCATCAACGACATTTTAATCGCCATCTGCAGCTCCTCGTCCATGTCTTTATCATCCATATCCGCGGAGATGTCATCTTTTACCATTTTCGGTACTTTTGGTGGTTTCGGAGCAAGTTTCTCGGCCTCCTCACGTGCTTTCGCTTTTTCGATCGCTTTTTGTACATCTCGCACCAACAAAAAGCGTGTGTTTTCGTCCGATGCGATCTGTTGTGCGGCTCTATTGGAGGACGTCTCTACGCCTTCCTCATTTAGCAACGACTCCAACTCCGCCAGCGACAAACACTTTCCACCCATCTCCTTTTCCGCTTCCTCCAGTTCCACCTGCACCTGACGGCGTTTTAGCAGACGCTTCATTTGGAAGGACGAGAACGAATCACTCTCAACCGGCAGTTCGTGCAGTCGACCCCAAGAAGACTGTTTGCGCGTTTCTTTGATGTCGTTCAGTATCTCGTGCCGCACATCGGCCGGTAGATTCTTGAAGTATATGCTCGTTACGTCGATTGCGTTTAGATTGAGGTGATAATAGTTGCGGGATGCCTTTTCGTCCATCGAACTATCGCTGCGATCTAGATCGATCGGTTCTTCGGGTGCTTTCATTGGCGGTAGCTTGAATATCGCATCGGGTTCCTCCTCTCGGTCTGGTTGTTTGCTCGTACCGGCACCACCGTTGGTGATTGCTTTCTTTGATGGAGATATCAGAATGTTCGTTGCCGAACCGAGTGCCTGCTGGACGACTTTTTCTTTCGCCAGCGTTTCCAGCAGCAGCTGCTGTATGCGATCCGCCTCATTTTGATAGTTGTTTTTGCTTTGGTGACGCTTTGCCTGCCGTGAAAATGGGAACTGGTCAACTAAATTCTTTCGAAACGAAATCGAATGGTCCACTTACGATGGTTTGCTTCTTTAGAAGCGGGACGCCACCATCGAACACGAAAATCGGTTTGATGCGATAGTACATCAGTTTGCACAGACGGTGGAACAGACCAAGAACGTGAGCATTCGGTAATGCGCTTCCTTTAGAATCCTGAAAACCCTTGATCACCTGATGCAACCAGATTGAAATATCTAGAAAGAGAACCAGAAAAGGTTTATCAAACGTGTAAATACATGTATAACGAGCCGGTTCCACACGTACCGACAGCCAGCACTTTGTTTTCTAAAGTATCCAACGGAACTGGTTTGCCGGACTGTTCGATGAGTTTCCATAACCCCAAAACTCCCATATTGTGACGGTTTAAAAGTAATTAACACCAAACAGAGCGTGTAAATTTTAAAATAATCCTGCGTTTTTGCGCCGGACGCCCGGTAAACAACATTTGCACAATGTTATGATTATATGTCAAAAGCATGTAAACAAACAACCATCAGAATGATGTGATGCGTTTACAATTGCGAATGTAATACTTCAGGCAGATATGCACAGTGTGACCGGACGATTTTCAAACAGATCAATTACTAACCATGGAAATTGATGGAAATGCAAATATATTACAATAACACTACATAAATTAACCGTCGCCTCATTTAAAATACTTGACACGAATTACACGAATCATTTTAAATATTGAACTTCAACCGTTATTCAAATAATGTTTCGACCCAATGACAAATTGTGCAATATTTCAGAATAGTTTTCACAATTTTCTGTTGTTGCCCCGACTTTTGTTAAGCCTTCCCTAGCGTTATATAGCAAGACGATAAAAACGGTCAGTTCACAGCGACCACTTCCATACAAAAACAAAAAAAATAGTAAATTGTAACGCCACTGTCACCTACGGTTGCAGTATGGTTGATCGGAAAATCGAAAAGTTTTAACGATTGCAGACTTTCGTCGGGGCACGTTTCATGCGAGCAATTTTCCTTGTTTTTTTTTTTCTGGCAACTTTAAGATAGCTAGTTCATGTAAACGAAAATAAATCTTAAATACTCTTCAATATAAATGCTAATAACGTCCAAAAATTGCCAAAAGAAATATCTCTATTACCAATAAGGTGCATAGAGGCGAAATAAAAATATTTTTTTCTCAACGGGAAGCTAAAAATATTTTGCTTTTCCATAGTGAAGCTCCATAGTGAAAATCCCGAACGCAGCATCTCATCGCCAGCGCTGTTCATCACCACTGCCATCGAGAATCATTTTCCACAAAAACAGCTGCTGCCTTTTGCAGCATCCTCTCATTCTCGCTCGCTCTCTTATCATCATTCCATTGAGCGAAGGATGTGTGTGAGTCTCGTTCGCAACAACCAACCGCTACCATGAACGGCTCTTGGTTCGGTGCAGCAGGCGCCCACATTCGCCAGACGTGTACAGACTCTCGTGCGGGCAAGTGGGCGATTTTTTGTTTGCCTTGCTTCCTCCGTCGGTGGCGTCAACGACATTATTCGCCCACCATCTACCGCCGTCTCCCAGTGTAGTATCCTAGTGAGTCAGTTGTTCGTCGGATCGTCTGGGCATACAAGTAACGCGAATGTCTAGGTGTGTGAGAAAGTGTGTGTGTGTGTTTGCGTGTTTGAAGTAAGGGAAATCCTTTTTCCGGGCCCTTGAGATGAAGTGTTCGTGAAGTTGCTTCGTTTGCTCCTTAAAGGGGAGACTGAAACCCCTTTGCAAGCATTGAACTATTGGGATGAGCTATTGAAGAGGAATGTGTACGGATAAATAGATAGATATAGTTCAATTGCGCGAACGCGCGTATCAGATTCAGAATGAAAAGAAGTCCAAAGTGCTGCCTGTTGTGAGGTGCGTCTGCTGGTTTGGTCTAACAATCGAGCAAGCAATCGTCTCGAATTTTCCCACAAATTTTCCCGTTTCACACGTAGCCCGTGTGTGTGCCGCGCGTTCCCCGAGCGAGAAAAGTGTATCCTCTTTTTTATTTTAGAATTGCACGCTACTCTGCCTGACCCCACCACCGCCACGACCACCACCCGCCGCAAGAGTGAGCGTGAGTGCGACGCGTGTGAATGCGCGTGTTCACGCCAGTGAGAGAAAGCCGCCATCGATGACGAGCAGCATGAGAAAGAGCGAGCGTGAGCACATGACAGTTTTGCGGCTAATTTTCAGAGTAAGTGAGCGGGTCAGCATCCTCGCCTCCCCTCACGCTCACCTCCCGAGAATTCCACGTGGAGGTGGGTGGTGTACAAACGCGACGCTCGAGCCTCTAAATAAACGCCAAAGCCAAACGGTGAAATCTTCTCCGCACTGTTGGTGTATAAATCTCGAACGCAACCCAAAGGCAGTGGTGACCACCATCATTAGGAACATCATTATTTACTGGCGCTACTATTTGTCTTCGGGTGGGCAGGTCCTGGGGCGCAAGTAGAAAAGAATCATTCCATGCCAGTCGGTGTCAACTTGCTGCCTTGCTGATATGTGAATTGCGTGCGAAATGTTGCTACGGTCGTGCGGCATTCGAAAGCGAGAGAAAACAGAGGAAGAGAAAAAGAAATGAAAAAAGGCCGACGCACACACACACGCAGCTACACGACGGTTTGTTTTGAATGGTAAAATCTTCCTATCGGTCAACGGCAATCAAACGGAAGAAGCTAATCTTAACAACTTCCGTCCCCTCCTCCGGGATTTAATCGTTTCCGCGTGCCATATCGCACCGAGCAAGATCTTCGGTCGGTTGTGGTGCCGCTGCGGAACAGTTTTTATCCCTCGCTTAATCCGAGCGGTATGATCTGCGTTACAAAATTTGAATTAATTCCTTAAGGGGTGCCGGTGAGGGAGTGGCGAAGAACATGTCAAGAACACGTAATGCAATATCCTGTCCGTGAGAATGTCCAAGGATGTCCGAACATTGAAGCTTTACGTTTTTGGGAGTTTTTTTTTTGGCACACCTTGCTGCTTCTTGCCAATCGGTGCCTTTCACTGAGGAGGATGAGGAAACGTTTCATTTGGCAAACGTTTGTACTATCCATTACCATGGTAACGAGCTCCTCGATCACGGGACGAAACTAGCTTTCCAGGAACAGTGCTCCAAGTTGCCACGTTACGCAGCATCTCAGCACCCTTCGCAGCGGGAACGAACGGAAAATCTTAATTCCCGGTACACTTTTTAATCCAACCATCTGCTCTGATCTTGCTACTCGGAGTAAAGAGACAACAAAGAGAGTGAAAGAGACAGCAACAAATGGCAATCGCCTCAAGTGCCATTTTTCACATCTTCTCGGATGAGTGTTTACCTAGTTTCCCTGCTGTTGTGCTGGCTCGTTATCTTCCCTTTATCATTCCCCTCCTCTCTCTCTCTCTCCGGCCCTTTCCTTCCCTGCCCAAAACACAACCCTAGTCGCCAGTGCGAGGACATTCCGTCTTGTCACGGAAACTGACACGCTGTTGACATTTCGTCCGTCAATCTGCGCTACAACATCCGGACGCGGTAAGGGGAATGATGGAATCATCATAGTGTTCTTCTACCGTTTCTTCATCAAAAATCCAAACGTCATGTAAAAAACGGGCGTAAAAAGAAGTAGTCGCACACGGCCGTAACATGTCGGAAAGAGCGAGAGAGAGAGAAAGAAAGAGAGAGCATACGGCACCAGCCCTCGCTGCAATGTTTCTAAATGATCAATTTCCTACTGATTACGTATTCCTCGGGTCGGATTGCCTTGGTGACGGGTTTTTGAGCTACGTCCGTGATGGAGTAGCAGGTGCAAAGCAGGTGCACAAGGTGAAGCAAGGGGAGTAAGCGAAAAAGCGAAAAATAGAGCGAGAGAGAGGGAGAGCAGTAGGAGGTAGCTTAAGGGGAATGAGAAATATAATCAACTAAAGGCCACAGTATGGGGCCTTCGACACCTGTTAGTCTGATGGAGCAGGCGAGGGAAGAAAAGAAAACAGCAAAACTAAACGTAATTGAACAGTGCCGAGGACATGTGTGAGCATGAAGCGGTACGTTTGGTTGTGGTTAGTTCTTCATTCCTCGCGTCACATGCAGTAGGTGATAAGTGGGAATGAGTGTTCGTCTGGGCTTTTGGATATACTACAGACAAGCTGTTGGTGTGCGTAAAAATAGTCTTTCGACGTTTAGAACCACCGTTAGACACATTCAAGAAGCTTTGTACATGAATATTCTTTACCCCACCTTTGAAAGTCTTTTGACAGTTAGTAGCAGACGTCAAACAAGAAATACGAGTTAGCAGTATGTAGTTTGTTAATAAAACCATTCTGAAACAAAGTGAAGATAAATTTCGTCAAAAGTTGCTGTTTGAAGTTTTTCTTCTACAATTATAAGAAAAGATTTTTACATTTTTCTTAACGGATGAGTCAGTTAGAAAGATACTTCTCAGCTGCTCCAATTCAGATCCGGTTTTATCGATATAAAAGACATAAAAAAGATCACCGGTTTCCATGAATTTGATAGCGAGTTGGCATTGCCAGAACGAGAAATTAACCGTCCGTTAAATTTCTTCAGCAATAAAATCGTATTCGTTTGTTGTTTTTTTTTGTTACATTCCGCAACGTGCTGGAAACATATGGCGATGGCCTTATTGTATCCGTCATAAATCCAGTTTATTTTTCTCTTGACTTGAGTGGATTTAACGTACTCATATCCTATGCATAATCCTATTTTATATTGTTGTTGACTTGTTGCCGAATGCTTTCATTCATGGTTTTTTTTCTTCATTTGTATATTTTAATGATCTTAACTCTGAAAGTGGTGAAAAAACGCAATTAAAAATTAATGAATTATAAAACGAAGTGAAACTTCTTGTAGAAGCAACTAAACAATTTTCACAATTAAAAAGTTTCAAAACCAAAAGTATAACTGCGTTAGTTTCTAAATTTCTCAGCTCACGCCTTTGTTTGACGTCTGTCCAATGATGACCCTTTAGTAACCAATCCAAGAATTAACTAATCAAAACCAACAAACCATCTAGCCAAAGATCCGGAGTTTATGTGCATTTTGGACAAAATGGTGAAATAAAAACGGTGTATTTTCCAGTAAAAAAAACTCATAGCATTCCATCGATTGTGAAAACTCTTTCCATCAAAACCACCAATGTCCTCGTTCCAAACTGTTTGATCTCGATCGGAAAAGATTGCTTCGACCGATGTTACGACCGAAGCGCCGTCTCGAACACCTGGCATGTCGCTCTAGAATCGTTTCCCACCACGTCGTACGCACTTCGTACACCGATCGACGACAAAACTCGATGTCGAAGAATATCAAACAAGAGACCCAAGGGGAGCGAAAGTCTGTTCGTTTTGAATGTGTGTGTGTGTTCATTTCTCGTGAGTGTGTATGTGTGTGTGTTAAAATAATAAACACAACATCGGTGTTGCCTGTTTGTCACCTTAATTCTTTGCAACAGCGCCACACCGTATGACGCGCACAGTTTTTTTTTACGGTCCGATACCGAAAATAGTTTCAACCCACTGAGGCAGGAAACATTCGCGCGCGCTTTTTTGGATTATTATTATGTAACGCCCTGCCAGACAAAAAAAAAACGAATCAGGATATCCATCGGCACGAACGAGTTTTTGCCTTGCGGAGAGGGGAAGGGTCGGTGAAGCGAAAGCCAAACACATCCTGTTCGATCTGCTTGTGAATGTGCTGGGTTAGAGTTTTTCGAGGCAGCAGCAGCAAAAGACAAAGTTGAGATGTTATTGTTGAAAGTTTTCTAACCAGCTCGTTCGTCCGTTTCGTTCACGAATATTTCCGTGGGTGGGACGGAGAGTTTACACACTTCACGGGCTGATTTTTAATGTTCTAATTATGAATAATTCCTCAGCGAAACGAATCAAAGCAAGCGTGCGTGTGCCGGTGTGAGTGTGCGTTAAATGTGTGTGAAAAGAGGCGAAGGAGCAGTAAGTAAGCAAACGCAAATTCCCGGTGCAATGATGTGTGAACAATAATAACGACGATCGCAAATTGTTTGCGGGTTATACTAACGTGAGACGGCTCGGTCGGCAGTGGGAAGAGAAAGCGAGAAGGAGAATCTAAAAATTATCTGTGAAAGTGTGCGCTTGTGAAACGAGCGTGCTGTGTAACGTGTGTAATGTGCTACCGGTGCGTTTCCCCATTCGCCACCACCACTCATCGGCAGCAAGTGTGTGTTTGTGCGTGTTGAAACGTATTGTTGGTGGAGGTGTTTCTGATGCGGGTAGAGAGGTGGTGAAACAAGAATAAAAAAGAAAACCACTCCTAGCAGCCGATGGAAGCGGAGTGGCAACAGAAACGTCAACAGCAGCCAACCTCCCATCATGCGGTTGCCTGGCGACGAGAGTGGTGTTGAAAATTGGAGAGAAAATTAAATCAAATTCTTAAGAAATATAATAATAATCATCGACGTCAGCTTACATGCGTGTGCGACTCGACGAGCGGTGAGCGTGTGCGTGCGTCGGTGCGTCTGTGGTGAATGTGTGTGTTTGTGTGTGTGTGTTTCGGTATGTGTTTATGTGCTCGCACGAAATACCCCTAGGAAAGGTCCAAGCATTCTTGCCCCTAGCGAAGGTGGCACAAATACGAGCGAAAATTAGTACAAGTGAAGTGAAATGAAATTTCGCCATCAATCAAGCCATCGCCTGGAACGAACGTGCGCGATCGTCGGTGTCCTCAACCGGAGGGAGCGAACGAGCGACGTACGGTAGACGCATCTTCTGCCCTCACGGTGTTTCTCTTGGTGTTCTTCCACACGGTATGTAGCAATTCGAAAGTCGTATCGTTTTTACCGATACCGAACGATCAATCGAACGCGTTCAAGGATGTGTAGGAGTCGCTGGGGTATCGATGCTCACTTTGTACCACTTTGAAATAGTTTGCACAGCATGTGCGTACCCACTACAGAGGAAATGACTCATTATAGCACGCTTCGGAGAATGCAATTAAAATGCAATGTGTGTATTCTCACTTGCAAATTCTACCTATCGGATACAGCAGAATGGAGAGGTTCGGCCTATCCTCAACCGGCCTGGATGCAATAGCTAGATTATCTTGCTTTCAATGAATATTCAGAACCGGGCGGGAAATGTATGATTTATTGGGTTGGAACGCGTTGTGCGCGCGTCGTGATTCAATCTAAAAACGATTTTGAGCGGATAAACAAACATTATTCCCTCAATAAATATGCTGCGTCAAATGAATTATCAATATTGGTGGTAGCAATATTTTACTTGCGCGTAAAAATTTAATCTAAACATGATAAAAAAGGCGCTTTTTAGAGGAGTATTCAAATATAAATAATGAAAAATACATTTTTATTCATCGCAAATAAGGACTAGTAACGATATAATAAATTATTGAGACGCCTAGTCGTTGGCCGGACGAAAACATAGAGACGCCGGGTATTTTACTACAAAGAATGGAGGCGCCTAGCGCTTCACAGAAAAAATAAAAAAAACTCTATAACGTTACACATAAAAAGAGGAAAATAAGATTCAAGCGCCACCGCCATTGAGTTTTAATCCCTCTCAAATACTGTGGAGTGTTATTTATGCCAAGCTTCAGTTGCTAGCAAACCGTACCTCAGGGGATGTTTCGAATGGAGGGACTTTTGAGCGGCTCCAGTATCATTAGGCTCATTTGAGCACATTTCCAGCATTATTGTGGCTTTCCGGTATGTCAGTCGGAGGTGCTAACAACTATGCACACCGCGTGGGTTAGCTTTCCCCTCTTCCCCCTCCCCACTGTTCGGACCATTTGGTGCTCCCGCGCTTCAGTCCACTCCTTCTGTTAATTATGCTACAAAAGCGGGAGTGGTTCTTCAGCGTAACTCATGGTGAACAAGCGAAGGGATGGTTAAATGCAATAGCATCAGCAACTGCAAAAACATTCGCAATCGTGTTTGCATCCCTCATCAACATCATCGTCATGAGTTTTATGTGGCAGGAAAACTGCAAAATGTTTGTGTGTGTATGAGTGTGACGGTGTCGGTTGTCTGGTTAATCACTTTTCAACGGTCGTGTACCACACCAGCTGTCATTCCAGACGCGTCTGTCGATCGATCGTTCATAATTAATTGGAGTGGATTATGAAATTACAATTACCTTAGCTTCACGGCTTTCACGCACAACGACTGCGTTCCGGTGAACGCAAACCCGAATGCCGCACTTCAAATGACTTTGAAAGTATTAATCAAAACTTGAATTTGAACATCAAATTCTTCCCCCGGACCCCGTTGGAACGATCCGCCGCCGGTGCCAATTTTAATTTCCCCGCTCGTTCCTTTCATGTTTTCCTTTTTTTTATGCGATCCTTTCGCTCCTTTCGAGTTAAGTTCACACCGCCGGACGGAAGGAAATGGAAGTAAATTAGTCACCCTGGGTAGGGAAGCTCTTCAGGTTGATGATTAAAATGTTGTAAAATCATCCCACGGGAGCGAGCGAGCGGTCCGCACCCCTCCCGCACGGGCCGCACCGATGGGAAGCACTTCAGCACCAGCTCGCCATTTTCCCGTTGAGCACTCCTCTCGACATAAACATTAATGACCGTTGCAGAAGTCCCACGGGAAGCCACCGGTCCGGTTGGGTGATCCCGTACCGATGGTATGAGTCATAATAGGTGCTTCCGTGTCTTTTATTCTCCCGGGGTTTGGGCGCACAGGGCGAACCGGTTCCGAAGTGGCTTCGTCCACCGAGCACAGTGTCTGACACACTTTTCGGTTCAAATGTCATCCTTTCTCACCGGAAGACATAGGTCAATAAGTGAACACAACATTTCCGCACCGAAGAACCAAAAGAACAAAGAAACCGGGCTCCGTCCATCGCGGGGTGCAAGAAGGGAAGGCAGGAAAATGGGCTCGCTACGGAAAATAGTGAAGCAAGGAAATTGGAAGGGATAATTTCATTGCTCGTTCCGTGCCAGTTCGACAGTCTCTCATTCGTGCCCTTTATTCATCTTCCCTTCCCCATTTGACCCGGCCACCGTAGGGGCATCCAAAGCACTCCCCTTTGGACGGACCGCAAACTGTAATAAAAGTAAATAAATATCCTTTCATCATCCGCATTATGGCTGTCTATTATTAAACATTATGCTACCGTATACCGTACCACTCACTTCACCACAACAGCACCATCGGCAGAGGCGGCAGTACCAGCACGATAAACACGATGAGCTGATCCTGCGAAGCGAAGGGCCTCGCTTCTATCGGCCACCCATTCTCCACAAGAATGCGAGAAGCAATATTTGATTTTTCTTGCCGTCTTGGCCGGCAGCTTCGTCTTCCTTCACGTTCCAATTTTACGATTCCGGTACCCGGCCCCGATGGGGCGATTGTCCAATTCGGGGGCCCATACGGTCGGCCTCGCACACATGCGGCACATGCGGTGTACCACGGCACGGTACCGGGCACGGGGCAAGAATAGATTCATGAAGATTAAAGATGAATAGATCGTCACGCTCGGGCGAGTTTTTCGGCGTGCCTGAACGGTCGCTTACATCTCGGCCCGCTCGGCCCTGCACGTTCTGATCAGATTATGCTCCGCACTCTCCGTTCCAAGAGGCCTTCGAAAGTTGGTTGGTCTTTTTTCTTTTTTATTATTTTGACGGTAAACGCATCCATCAAAATTCAGCGCCGACGCTGCCC
>JXWZ01012459.1:0-11569 GCA_000956215.1 Anopheles farauti No. 4
TGCCGCGACCTCGGTGACGATGCGATGGTCAACTCCTCCGGAGGTAAAGTTGTTGAAATGGCTATTATAAAAATCACAATTTTATGTATTGATTAATTGACGCTGTAAATTTTTGTGACATTTTCTGTCCAGCCCCTCAGCCGGCACATTCACATTGCGGGGCGAAGATTTTTTTTTCTCCTGCCTTTGTTTCGATCGCCGTTCGGTACAGACTTCTCGAACGCGTACCGCGCCGCAGCCGACAGTTGTGTCGCGTCAATCATTGTTATCGTCGATGCTTGCGTGATTTTGTCACTTTTCGCATGCTTAGTTCTCGAGCAGTTGATTGAATGTTTCGATTGAATGGAAATTTTTTAGGTGAATTCAGGCAATTCAGGGTAAAAAGTATAAATTAGCCACAAGAACCTGATGATATGACGAAGATGTAATAGCTTAATTTATTTTCTTAGCACATGCAAGAGGTTTATCGTCTGCAGCAACTGAGGCTCCAAATATCTTTAGACCAATATAAACATAAAAAAATAATGTTGCTCATTACGAATTATAAAGATTTCACCAGAATTCTTTTAATACAAAATTGAATATAAAATGGTGTGTATAGTTTTCCAATATTTTATATTAAATAAAATTACAAACTCATCTATTCCTCGGTAAAAAGTAGAATTTGGAATAAAAAAGTGCATTTTACCTGAAAATGGAATCAAACTTTGCATTGATGACGCCCGAAAGTCAAGTCTAACTCTGTTAATAAGTATCAAACGTGTAATTGTGGTCTAAAGATATTTATTAAGTGTAACCTGTACACATTATTGAGTTAAAGAAGAGTTTAAAAGGGCATAATTGATTCTGATCATTTCTACAAACATAATGTGAAATTGAAAAAAAAAATTATAGTTTATAGTAAAAGTTAGTTTAGTTAGATAGTTAATAGTTTAGATTATAGTAAAATAAGATTATAGTTTTGTTGAAAATACCATATTAATCTTTCTAGCTACCCGATAAAATTAGTTTGTATGAAATATTTCGATGCAACACATGTTACTTGTTGAAAAATAGTAGTTGTGTGATATTTTATAATGACGTGAATAAATTCTAGGGCAGTTTCAAGATACTGTTAGCACAAAAATAAAAAATAAATATATAATGTTAGCAAATAGCAAAGGAAAAATATCATTTTTTTCAATCGCTGGCCTACAGCGATCGAAAGCAACAATAATTAACACATTCGGCTAAACAGATTGACCAAACGCGAAAGACATGTTGATAATGAGAAACAAGATCCCGCACATCATTATGGTAATAGATTGCTATTTGTCGTATGCCACAAACCAAAAGCAAACAATGCAATCACACCATCAGGGAAGCATGTTTCGATACAGTTTGCACCGTGTCGCATAAAAACATTCTCGAAAACTTGGAAACACGATCATAAGCCGTTGTGTGGCCGAAAACAAAGACATGCTACGAGCGTCCTTCGTGCCTATGGACACCGCACACTGAATGGGAACGCCTTCCGCAATCATCTAAACCAGAAAGTTGTTGTCGGTGCACTTTTGTGTGTATACGAATCGACCGAAATTATCGCCCGGCCAAAAGTCCAGTTCCATCACCTGCGAGATGCAAATGAGCGATAGCGTGGGGGGAGGGCTGAATGCAGAAAAAATAAATACAGGAAAAACACTAATGAGCGTACGAGGAAAGCCGAAACTTGTTGCTCCCATTGGCACAAACGCCGCGGGACTTACTGGGCAGCATTAGCGTTTCCTTACTTCGTTTCCCAGCCAACGTGCGGGTGCCTGCAGGTTGGCGGCCAGGTGCGCTGATGGAACCTGATCCGCCGATGAGCCATGGTGGGTGAGCCCTCATACGGTTGGGCGGCCTATAAATTTACATAATCAATGCATCATTGCGGTGCATGCCCGTCGAGGTCGAGGTTACGGTGCGCTCGCGCGCCAGACGGACAACTAGTTGGGAATTGGGTGTAAAATATGAAACTGCATAATCAACGTCTTCGCGAGCGAGTCGTCTCCAACGCTCACTGACCGTGTCCGTTCTTTCAACACCTACAGCTATGCTATCTGTTGCACCGCCCGCCAATGGTGTGCCACTCCACTCACTCGCTGACTGGCGTGTCTTGATTGCTGCGTAAGATTTTACGCGGAAGATGTCCTCCGTCATAAAGCCGTGGAGTTTAAAACAAACAGCAACTGGCCAGGCGACTGACAGTTCTTAGTTTTGTTCTCCGCCCTGCTCGGGGGTTTCCTTTGCGGGATGCAGGAGCTGGGGAATGGGAATGGGAATGGAAAGTATGATTTGTTAAAACCAGTGCCTCGAGCGCCGTACCATCGGAAAGTCGTCCTTCGCGCCGTAGACGGTTAAAAGTTTAACAAGACGCGCTCGGTGCTGGAAACGATCCATTCGTGGCTCCGTAACCGTCGTATCGTATCGTGCTGGTCCTGATGGTGTAGGGGGCTGTAAAATGTTTAGTTGGGCTTAAAATAATAAAAACCTCTTCCAGTCATTTGTTGCACTTCGGGGGGTTGTTCGGGGGAAAAATTAAAAAGAAAAATAACCGAAGAGATTCAATTTGGAGTACGCAATGCAGTTTTATTGGATCCTGCGTCTGGTCCGTGTGTGTTTGTGTGCTCACGAGTCCAAAGCCACAGTTCCTTCATACCTTTTGGTAGAACGTGTGTGAGAGAGAGAGAGAGAGGGAAACATCGTTTGTCGTAGTAGCGTTTGTTTGGCCCAACCAGCAATAAGAGGGCCGTTTGCTGGCGGTTATTCGCGAGCCGCGCACACCGAGACGCCATACGGTTAGAACCGGTCGAACACGTCGCGTCGGTGCAAATCCAACATTGCGGAACCCTGGCGGAACGTGCCGGCAGCGGCGAAGAAATGACTAATTCCATAAACATTTATGTCTGTTGATATTGCACTTTTTATGATAAATATATTTAAATGAGCACTCCGAAGGCGACTGTCGACTGCCAGTGCGCACTGGCTGTTGGGAGGTGGAAAAGAAAGGGGGCTGCTCCCTCCCCTCCCCCCGGGGTGAGGCGCCGTGTGGCGTCCGTGTGCTGAAAGACAACGGCCACAATAACGACACACTTCAACAACCGGGTCGTAACACCGAAAAAAAAAAAAAATTCCCGAAATTATTACTATTCCGCACAGCCCAGGTGAGCTCCCTGGGCAGGGGGAAGCCGCGATGGAAGGGCGTCTTGCAATGCGCATCCATCGTCAACCAGTCCATGCGGATGTTGGTGATGCGATGCTGATTGCAATAAATAGGTTTCGGTGCAGTTTTGCATACTACAGCGCGGATTGTTAACCACCTGGGAGGAATGAAGCAGCAGCAGTTGGAGTTCGTTCGTTTCTGCGGACACGGAACACGGGTGGAACATCCATGCAGGGTGGATGAGCTTTGTCTTAACAACCGAGTGCAGGCGTGCTCAAACGATTAGGTTGTTTAATGGCCGTATTTGGGAATTCGACGAAAGATTGATTTACAATGCTTTACGAGGCATTATTAGCTGTGGCTGGTCGTTTCTTTTTTCCACGTTTTTCACTGCGTTTTTTCGTGTTTATTTTCAAATTTATTACTTCACCAGCGATATCCTAGTCTCTTAAAACTGTTGAGTCTGCCAAACTTAATGCAAGAACACAGGCACACGGTAACAACTGTTTATTGTGGTGCACAGATAAACAAGTATGTTTCGTTGTAAACCTTTCATGTTTAGATGCATACTAACCGATGCCTATCAAGCTATGGTGGTTTGTCCAGTGTAACCCGAAAACATAAAAGAAAAGGTTTGCTTTCAAATATTAAACGCACAATAAATAAATTAAATATGTTTCGCATTGAAAAAGTATAGAAAGAATTGTGTAAACCAAATAAAGCATAACCCCATAACCTGCATAAATTTTTGCAATTTATTTTACACACTAGCTTTTAAACATCTTGCATGCTTTGTGATCGATAGAGGAAGTAATAATGGTATGTAAACATTAAATTTCACTAGATTCTACTAGACTACAAAAGGGATATAATAGTAACACCAGAAATCTTACATTCATTTTTACCCCTTTCTGTTTTGACCTGCCAAAGACAGATCCTGTATGAAAACAGGTTGATTTACAAGATTGAACCCACCTCAGGGCCAACCCGATCGAATTTAATGGCTCTATCGTCGGATGTCTTTCTACTGATAGTCCTTACGAGTTTGAAGCGCTACAAAAAAGTTAGATTATTGTACTACACAAAAAGACCTTCTTTGTGTAAAGACGGTTTCTTCATATTCCTTCAAAATATACGGACCAACATCTTTCCAGTGCATCTTCCGTTCAAATGCGGTTAAGGGAGCACCATCTGATTAATGCGTCTTTCTTGTCTCATGTCAAAACTAAAATTGCTAATTTTTGAAACACTTCAAAGGCTTACATCAGTTGTAAAATAGTATAAATATGTAATCAATAAAGATAGCTACTTCCAGGTTGAATTAAATTAAAAAATAATTTCTTTTATCTTGAATTAATATGTTGTTGACATGTTTTTACTAACGTGTAACCCGCATCAAAAAATAATTTATTATACTGAAAAACAATAATTGTAAGCACTCACTGATAAAAGCGTGTTTGAGGATTTATTTCCCTGAATCAAAAATTAATTTTATCTAATATCATAATGTGGTATATATTTGCATCGAAAGCTTATCAAAATAATTACAGGCAATTATTGTGCAGTTCTCCGTTAACCGCTCACCGAAGCTCGAAAATGATCTATTAATCATCGTTTCAAATACATGATCAAATGGGCTGAGAAGATCGCGCCAACGGCCGGGAACGGTTGCTGGGAGAGAAACGTTTCACTTGCGGTGCACGATCACGTTCACGAGCCGTTGATCAGCGCCTTGAGCGTTGCAGTTGATTGTCCATGAAGAGCAGCGGTAGGGCGCGTTTGCGTAAGTGATTTCTCGATGCAAATTAGGCCATCGCTCATCCAGTGCGGACGCTACGGACACTACGCTACGGTAGCGTATCCAGCAGCGGATTGGATCGGTGCATTCCCCTCACGTTTCGATCCGACTGGATGCACTTACCGTCAAACAATAGAGCGCAGTGCGTAGGCCAATGTGCTGATCGCACATCAGCAACTAATGGAAGGGCCCCAAAACGATCCGCAAACCGTCTCACTGCCGCCAATAATCGTAATAGTAATAATAAACATCCTGCTGAAGGCAGCGAGCTGCGGTGCGGTCTACGTGTCTACGGTCGTTT
Source organism: Anopheles farauti No. 4 (assembly GCA_000956215.1). NCBI lineage: Eukaryota > Metazoa > Arthropoda > Insecta > Diptera > Culicidae > Anopheles > Anopheles farauti No. 4. The sequence goes on from JXWZ01012459.1 coordinate 5,281, forward strand.
GGTTTTTTAGCACATGGCAAGGTGAAACAAAAATGAACGATATCCCATAACGATGTGCGCCGTAGCCGTAGCCGAAGCCGTAGTCGCGTTCGCCATTTTGAAGAAAAGTGGTAACAAATATTGCTGTTGCCATGTCGTTACCTTTTACACGCCGTGTCCCGTGTGGCCGCAATGTCAATTAATGTGTGTTTTGCAACAAAAGCGTTATTACTGTGGCACATCCTCGTCGAACGGCTAAGAACGGGCGGTAAGTTTGCGCGAAGCCACAACACCGTGTGCCATTGTGTGCCTTTTTTTCTGCACTTGCAATTGCAAACTCACAGTACCATACGCATTTCTTCGTGCAGACAAGATGGATGCCCGTTAGCGTTGTAGCGCGGGCCGCGCGGATCCGGATTTGGATTAATACCGTTTGTTTGTTGGTTTGTTTTGATTGTTTCTAGCAGTTGTTTCGTGCGCACTTCCCGTTTCGTGCCTTGTTACGTTTGGCAGGGTAGAGAAGCGATAAAATATAACACATAACTCGCACTCGCAGCACAAAGTACCTCTAGCCGGGGCAACGGTAATAATCGTCATGCCAACCGAGATTTGTGCGGTTACTTGCACATGGGGTTGTTTTTTGTGTTTCCTGTTGCATGTACTCAGCTGGACAGTGGTCATAACGCCTTCCTGAAATGATACGGCCACCTGCAATCAGCAATTGGATCTACATTCTTACAGGCAATTCAGGTTAACTGACCGTTAGAATGAGACCATCATTCGATGCATTTGCTGCATTATAGGGTGGTTAATGTCTGTAAAATAGCCTTTTGAGATTGTGAAATAAATAGCTCAATTAGATATTTCAAAATGCGACGGTTTAACATAGAATTCGAAAAACTGAGCAAAATATTCGAAGAATTAGAGAAACTGATTGTTCTCTTTCATGGTCAGCGTTTGTGATTTCAGTGTTTGAATCTCCCTTTGAAACATTCCTTCGTCAGAAGAGGCTTAACAATATTTGAACTTATGTTACGCACTCTTTTCCACATAGCTCAGAGGAACAACAAAAAATATGAAGATATGGAAGACGGAATCTGTTTACTAATAATTGAATCGACGGATAAAAATTTTCATAGCAAAGGATTGTTTTGAGATATTTCTAGTACAATTTATTTTTAATTATTCTGGAACGTATTTTTTCACAATTTAAAAAAAAAAGAACAACGGGGAAAAATCAGTCTAGTCGGTGAAACGGCAGGCATGACTTCGGTCGTTACGCTAAAGAGATCATATAGTGTTTTATTCTCTTCTACCAATGAGTATAATCCTTCATTTAGATGACCATTTAGATTATTATTCAGTTTTGAGTAAATTCAAAGCAATGTGGTATGCAATAATTAACGATGTTTTTAAGTTTTATTACAGTTTTAACACAAATGTTTCACTAAATCATGTCGAAATGGTTTATGTTCTTCTTTTCGTCATTCCAATTAAAATCACTTTCCATGAGATCACAACTAATAAACTATGAAAATTGTAGTAGAAATAAGTCACACCATGGAATAATACGTTTTAAACTATCAAGATGCTATTTAATGTCTTTTAAACTTATTAAACAACATGATAACTTATGTAGAATTATCAGAATAAGGTGCTCAATCGTTGCCGACGAGTTAAAAGTTCCTTTTGAAACGATCCAAGTAGGCTGCTCCATCACGCACAAGTCGCACGAACGGTTGGAAAAACCCCAAGGCCAAATCATTTCCCGCGAAAAAGTCTTGCGTATTGGCCGTCCGTTCGTTATCGTCACGTCCGAAGGGTGTAAATGGTTGCGGTGGTCATCGAGATCAAAAATCGCTGCTATAATTGGCGTTGGCTTTGAATACTGTTAATTACTTAATTGCTGCCTTGAGCTGCCTCTCCATTAGCCATCGATAGATATTCGATCATAATCAATTTCCTTCTCGACAAAAAAAAAACAAAAAACAAAAAAAAAACGAAAAAAAAACAACCCGTCAGTTCTGCTCGGCTGTCAGCCGCGAACGACCCACGGTGTTCGGTTCTACCCGTTTCTCACCCAAAAGGTGTGTCGGCGGTGTGTGCTTTCGTGCGGGCGGCGGGACCTCCAACCAGGGTCGGTGGTTCCCCGAGGTTCCTGGTCCTGGTCGTCAAACGTCAAGGTAATACATCATCGTCATCAAGGCGTTCGAAATACTTTTCACGGTTTCTTCCACATCGATCGGTGCGGGCCCGTTGTCACCAAGAGCCCGCGACCCGCGAACGCAAACAAACGACCAAACGGCGTCGGGCCGGTGCGGTGAGCCGGGAAGGGAAGCGGATGCCGACAGGCGGACAGGCGGACCGAGCCAGCGAGAGGATGATGATTGAGGAGCGTCGATTGAAAAAGTGCGGCACTTTTATTGATAATCTAGTGCCTTGTCAACTGCCGCCTACTGCGCCGCCCTTCATCTTCTGCGCTTCGCGCGCGCTTCACGTGCCGCGGGAAGACGATGGCGACGACAGCGACAGCAAGCAATCAATATTGGTCACCCGTGCACACGGCGCGACGCACACGCGATGCCATCGGTTCGGCTCTTTCACTCCCGCGATCGATCACAACCGAACCGACCGACTCCCCGACAAACCGGTCCAGTGCACGACGAATCGGTACATATGTGTGTAGAAATTGATATTTGACGTGGCTGCGTTGTTTACTTTGTTATCTTTAATTCATTTACCGAATGTTTACGCCCAATGATAAGGACACCACGGCTCCGGCCACACCACCGTCGCTTTTCCCCTATTCCCGGGCGAAGGAGAAAGAAGTCACTAACCACTCGTTGCGTTCATTTCTGACGAAGGAGCGACTGTCCATTCGAGGCCGTCGCCAATCGTTCCCCAAGCTCTAATCCCGTTCGACGACCGACGAAAACGATTCCTAACGATCTTCGAATCGCTTTCGCTCCGGCCGCCGTTGCGACGTCGCAGGGCAAGCGAACAAAAAAGTATCGAAATTCAATCGGAAAGATTTTAACGATGGTAGTCGCAGGGAAAGGACACGGAAAAGCGGAACAAGGACACGGCCGGCGTTAAGCGCAATGGTAGCGCCTAGGTAGAGGGGACCACAACATGAAAGGGTAACCAATGAAAGACACATCGTCACAGACGTCCATCCAGCGCCAAGCAAGAACAAATTCTCAATACTTCCCACTTCCCACTTTCGCCTTACACCCGGCCCTTACACAGGCGAAACCGGCGACCGAACCGTTCCTTCTCGAGTTTCAGGTGTACCGAAGCTGCACAACGCTGCACAATCGGTGGTGCATCCCATCGATCGGTACGGCCAGTCCCGTAGTCGCAGATGCACACGGTTTCGTTTCGTCTTTTGACGTCTTTGTTTTTGTGGTAAATTTAATCCGATTTTCCCGAGACACATTTTCACCCTCCCAGTCAGGCATGCCGGCCGGCAGAGAGGCTGTCCGTTCGATTAGGCAAAGGTCTGTGTGTCTTTTTCCCTTCGCAGTGGGCATTTTGGCTTGCGTCGGGCTTAAGATGGATTGAGTTTTTGCGAAAACGATTTTCGTCGGATTTGTCTGACGCCATCATTACGGAATGATTGCAGCCACACTGGACCGATAGGGGAGGGGGGAGATAAAGACGAAAGCTTGTTCGGTATTTCCGGTATTCTCTATTTCTTTTCACCGTTTCACTCCAGAAGAAAGGTATTTTTTGATGATTTTGCACTCGATTTGGTGCAGGTAAGTGTTGGAAAGTGTAAACAAAGAACTGCCTTGTGGGTTTTCCGTGATAAAACAATCAACAGTGTGTGAAACTGAACCATTTCTAGACATAGCTGTGCAATTAGTTAACGAGTTTTAATTGAGAGAAACAGTTTGCAGCATTATGATTGAAAGACAAATATTGAGATCATTATCCTCACGGTGTTATGTGTACGAATTTGCACAGATAAAAAAATTTTATGTTGATAAAAAGGGAATCACTTGCAAAAAACAAGGGAAACAATATAGAATTTCATTTCTCATTAACTGATGTCCCATCAAGATTAAATTTCTATGATAACGAACGGTATGATCATAATCTTTTCGTATTGCTTTTTTATCACGTTTCAAGCAACGAGATGGAAAGTAATTGAGAACAATTATTAAGATAAAATGTATGTGTGGCATTTCCGTGCCTGCTCCTGGGTACAATTAAAAGTTCAATCTGCTTCACCCGAAGCATATAGCCACATTTTTGCTAATGATGAGTTGTGTATGCCTGGGGCGTAAAACCACTTCCGTTTCGATAAGAGGAAACTTCCGTGAGTTCAATGTAGCACACATTGGAAACGGGCCTCAAATCGAACCAAAAATCTAAACCTACCCAACCTACCGTTTCTCGTAGCTCCTTCCCAAACAATCGATTATGTGTCATAAACGGAAGAAAAATCAAGCTTCGCCCACCATCCACCTCGCCATTATGTACGGTAGGCAAACAAAGCAACGAAAAGTAAGGATGGCTACTTTGATGGGCAGCATTTCATTGTTTTTCGTCCGGAGCGCTTTTCTTGAGAGGAAATTTGTGTAATAAATTTGATTGTTTCTCCCCGCATCCGGTGCTCACGGGCTGGTTTTAAGGGCTTTTGGCCACTGTTCGGCGGTGGGGGAGCGATGTTGGTCAAAGGTAAAAGGTTCCGTTGCGTCTTCTGTCCGAAATCCGAAACCCCGGCGGAAATGGTAGACATGACCGTGGGAGAGACAAAGGAAAGGGAAAAACTTCGAAGCCACACCGCGGATTCGCGCGGCAAACATTTTCGTGGCGCGTACAGGAGCAGAAACTTTGTTTTTTTTTTTGCTGTTGCGTCTTCGGTTTTATAGGATCATTAATTTTATGTTTATGATTTATGATTAATTAATTAATCCATCAGTTCTTGCTACCGATCCCGGCCCCATCACCGTCATCCGCCAAGAGCGACGGATGCTGGATGAAAGCGTTTAATTAGCTGACCGGAACTAACGCTTCCGTCCGGTCCGATTTCACCGCAATGTTTGTTGTTCAATTTTCTGACCTGAACGGTGCTCTCACTACATATGGTGTTTATATATGTTTTTAAAGAAACTTCACATGGATTCAAGCGATTCTTAGCGATTTTACATACATTCATATCCATATGTGAGAGAATTTAACTTAATTTGAGGAGAGTAAGATGAGCATTTTCTGTTGTAAATCATTGAAGTCTGATTTATCAAATACGGGAAAAACGTCTAAAAAATATTTTTTCCTTAATATGATAATAATATGTTGTTGCTATCATGTTACAATTATCTAGCTTTCAGCAGAGCTACTTTCTGCAAGCGATATGATCAATCCAACTTATCAAGCGCATTGTATTGTTGTGAACTTCAGACAACTACTAAAAATTAGCTGAACAGGGTTACTAATTATAATTAACCATGTGATAACTTTTTTCCTTATTCTTCATAGTATATTGATATTGACATTGTTTTATGTTTATATGAATATTGCATTATTTTTTATCAATAATCAATAACTTTTTATCACCATTTTTATCATTGTTTTTATATTTATTTATTAGCATTAATTTTACTGGTTTGTATCGAGTTTCTTGATGTGAATGTTATTATATAGTGTGAAGATTTAAGTTTTGTCATTAAATTCTGTTCTATTATCATCCATTTACCGTCACAAAACTAGACGCGTTTTTTTTTATTTAGTTTAGTTTTTATTTCTAGTTCACACCCAACTAGTACTAAATGAAATTCAACAAACCTTCAAGGAAAATTATATGTCGGTAAAGTTATTTTGCAAGAAAATTGAGACAAGTGTAAGATTTAACGTCTATAACAAAAATTACTACATAATTATGTTATCATTATAGCAAACATCTCCATACTTTTGTGATTTTCAAAAGATTCGTTCAATTCCGTACACAAAATTTGACTTCACTTGTGGCGATATATTTTACAATTTTTGTGACATAATCGAAACGTGAAAAAATAACACCAGAAACGCATTCAGGGCTCCGGTCAACAGGATCCTCTCACAACGACCTACCGGTAAGCCACCGGAATGGGATGCAATTTAAGTCAAGTTTCAATTTACGCTGATTACAATAAGCCTGCGTCTAGTATAAAAGGTGACACAGAAACACACAGGGGGGGGAGAAAAACAACAAAACAAAGGAGAAACATGGACATCCCCTCAACCACCTTCCTCATTGAATTGACCGAGACCGACCAATGTGACCACAAATCGCATAGGCAGCGCAGGTAAGCGAGCTAAAAAG
>JXWZ01012462.1:0-25298 GCA_000956215.1 Anopheles farauti No. 4
AAGAGAGAGAGAGAGAGAGAGAGAGAGAGAGAGAGAGAGAGAGAGAAAATCACTTTCAATTTTTGCCAACAGAACCAAGCGAGCACTTGATGCAAACGAACGGACTTACTTGATGCGGTATAGTTGGTAAGGTTTGGAGAGACCACGGCTTGAGCTGATCACCACCTTGCGGCATCCGCGCAGCACCAACCAGTCAGCCAACTCGAGCCCGAAACCACCCAATCCTCCGGCGATAATGTACGCCCGATCCGGATTGCAGTACACGCGCGGCAAATAGCTAATCGGAAGCGAGTCCTCCTCGCTCGGTGATTCGCGTATCTTCAGCAGCACCTTTCCGACGTGCTTACCACTTGCCAGATAGCGGAAGGCTTGCTCAATGTCACCGGCAGCAAACACATTCGTCTTCAGCGGCACAATCACGCCGCTCTTGATGTCCTTATCGAGGATGTTGCGAAGAATCTATGCGAAGGTAAAACAAAACATCATACGTCATTTCCGGGCTACACGAAACACCTGCAGCGTGCACCGGTGGTAACCTTACCATCTTCTCCTCCTGCGGAGCGGTGAACAAAAAGTCCACCAACACGGCGGTGAAGGAAAGCGCCCGCAGGAAACGGTTCAAACCGAGCTTCGAATCGTTTGCCATGTCGTATTTACCGATCTCGAGGAACTTGCCGTACTTGCCGAGACAGCGAACCGATGCCTGCAGTTTGTCGTCGGCCAGCGAGTTCAGCACGTAATCCACACCCTGCCCGTTCGTGCGCAGCATAATCATCCGCTCGAAGGACGTGTCTCGCGAGTTGCCGATATTGTCAGCCGATAGCTGCGGGAACGTCTGCAACAGGAAGTCCTTCTTCGCCTCCGTACCGACGGTCGTGTACACCTCCAGACCGTACGCAAGGCTGACGCGAATCGCGGCCAACCCGATGCCACCGCTGCCGGCGTGAATCAGTATCGACTGACCCTTCTGGATGTGGGCGTTGATGAAGAGCGCACAGTAGACAGTGACATACACGACCGGTACGGTGGCAGCCTCTTCCAGTGACCACTGCTCCGGTACGGTCCAGGTGAGCGTGTCATCGCACTCGACATGCGTTGCCATCGCACCGGTCGTCACCATGCCCATGATGCGCCGGCCCGTCTCACTGATGCCGGAGTACTCGAAGCCCAGCTCGCACTGCTGCGCCACCCGGGTAAGTTGGGCAAAGTCCGACGATAGCTTGCCGGTGGCAAACATTACGTCTCGGAAGTTAAGCGCACTGTACATGACCTTCACCAGTTCTCCCTTCGGTCGGCCGTGGTTGAACGGACCGCCTAGCCACGTCATCGATGACAGATCACCCTTGACCAGGGCGTTCGCGTAGCAGTGGTTGCGGCGCGGTTTGGATTCAATCTCCTGAATCAGCTGCAGATGGCGTAAACTTCCCCAGCGTCCCTTACGGTAAACGTTGATCGCCAAACCGAGTCGCAGCTGGCTCTTAAAGACGGCATTATCGAGATCGAATGGTGGTGCCTTCGGGTCGTCTACGAACACGCAGCTCACCATTCCGCCATCCGGTTCCTTGCGGATGCAGTTAATCAACCCGACGATGCCGGAGTTAACGTCACCTTGCGATACAGCGATGACCGGACCGGACTTGATCGCTTCCTTCAGTGTCGCGATCCAGTCGTATCGTTCGTCCATCGGCGGAATGTGCACGATCGTCGGTACGGCCATAAATTTGCGCTTGATGCGCTGCAGCAGCACGAGCGTTTCGTGGTCCGTCACCGGGAAGACGGCGATCAGCTGGAATCCGGCCGGTGGCACAATGCTATCCACGACGAGATTGGCCGCTTCGCGACTCAACACATAGCCGCTCTCGTGCAAACTGCCCACCGACTCCTCCACAAAGTCCGGCCGGCCGAGACAGTTGGTCGAGATGAGGAACAGTGAGTTGGTCTGCGTGGACAATTTGCCGTCCTCCACGTGCACACCGCCCAGCGAGAGTGGCTGTTTGCTAAGGAACATCAAATCGGTCGTAACGAGCGGCAAATCGCCGAGCGCATCGGCAAACAGTGGCGTTATCGGGACACTCTCGCCAAAGTCCACCTCGACCACCTTCACCTTCGGTACAGGGATGTTTTCCAGCGCGATCTGTACGCACACGCGCACCGCATCGGCCTTCGCGAGGGTGGGCGCCGGCAGATGGGACACGAACTGGTACGATTCGAGCACGGGAATGCCCGGTGGTTTGCGGCGTGCCACCGTACTGGCCTGCAGACCGACGATCTCGATACCGCCGCATCGGATCGTGTTGAGGACGCTCGAGTTTTTGAACTCAAACACCTGATTGCCCTCCTCCATCGTGTTGGCGATCGCGAGATGCATGCGCGGATCGATCCGCATACGCTCGATGCACGTGGGGATCATCAGTGTGCGCGTGTCCCGGCCAATGATGCAGCACTGCAGCAGACAGTCCAGGAACGATACCCAATTTAGCTCCCAGTTAATCTTACCGCAGGCACTATCGGCCCGGGCCTCCTGCACCGAGCGGAACGCTCCGCTGTAGTGGTAACCGCGCAGCCGTAGCTCCTTGTAGAAATCGCGCGTACCCAGCACCGGCATATCATTCGCCGGTGGATCTGGTATCTCGGACAGCGTAATGTTCTCCACATGGCGCACGTACCCGGTAACGACGGCGGCCGTACCCTCGGTGATCTCGAACCGGCCCGTGCCCGGCTGCAGCATCACCGTGAACTCGATCTCCTGATCTTTCGTGATCGACGTGGCGCGCAAGAATTTGACGTCCTCAAACTCGACCTCCAGATCGAAGTACATGGGACCCTTGACCATGGCCAGCGTTTCCCAGGCGAGATGCAAGTAGGCCGTGGCTGGGAACAACACCCGCCCATCGATCACGTGCCCGGCGATGTAGCTGTAATCTTCGTCGTTCAGCTTGATCTTCACTCGCCGTTCGCCACTCTTGGTCGACTTCTGCATCTCGAACTTCGTTACGAACCAATCCTCCGAGTGGTCCCAGCGGATGAGATGCGAAATCATGGGCGTACCACGAGATACCGGGAATTCGACCGACGGGTAGAGCCGCGCCACCGGTATGTCGAGCCCGTTGATGTAGAGCCTAAAATGGGGGTGAGAAAGCGTGAGTAAGCGTCATTGCAAAAAGTGGTTTGGTTTGGCGAAACCTGGCACCCGTTGGACCGTCACTCACTTGCCCAGTGCGTTGAACATGTACTGTACGTTGTCCTTGTTGCCACGCTTTGTCAGACCGATGTGGATGGCATTTGGCATGGATTTCTTCAGGATGGCCTGCAGCAGCCCGTGGGGAGCGATTTCAATCGTGAGCGCATTGTTCGGCAGCAGCGCGGACGTCTCCTCAAACAGGACCGGGCTGAGCAGATTGTTCGTGTGGTAGTGTGCCGATGAGAACTGGCTCTCGGTTTGATCCCACCGGATCTTGGGCACGGACGAGCTGAGCCACTTGGCCGACCGCTTGATCGGCTCTGGAATGACTTCGTTCAGGCGCGCCAACAGCCTCGGTCCCATCTCGGCGATGTACTTGCTGTGGTAGGGAATGTTCGAGCAGGGCACCTCCTTGGCGAAGATACCCTTTTCGGTGAGCTGCGCCACGAACGACTCCACGTTCTCTTTCGGACCGGAAATGGTACACGAGTCCGGCCCGTTGTGGCAGGCCACCTCGATGCCCGGTGGCAACATCGTGCGTATTTTGCGGAAACCGAGCCCAACGGCCGCCATGGACCCAAACACGGTCTTCGTTTCCAAGCTAGCCATACCGCGCGAGTACGCGGACAGTATCATCTGCTCGGCGGTGAAGCACCGATCGGCGTACGCGCAGCCCAGCTCACCGACCGAGTGACCGATCACGAAGTCCGGCTCGAGATCGAGCGAACGCAGCACGTCCACGATACCGATCTGTACCGCCGCGATGCCCACGAACGAGTGCAAGATGTTGTCGTACTTGCAGCTCTTGGACGTGAGGATCTCGATCAGATTGAGACCACGCTTCTCCAGCACCCGATGGCAGTGCTCGATCGCTTGCCGGAAAATGGGTATCTCCATCAGCGACGTGCCCATCTCGCTCCACTGTGACCCCATCCCGCTGAACACCCACACCAGCGGACGCTTCAAGCCAGTGTAATGCTGCGTGTCGCGTCCCAGGCAGATCGCGTTCTCCGTACCATCCTTCGCATACAGCCCGTACCCGCGGAACACGTTACCGGGGATCGATTCGCTCTGCACGTTGTGCAGCAGCGCGACGTACTCCGCATCCAGGTGCCGATTGCTCATGTCCGTCAAAACCGCATCGATAGCCTCCTCCGTACGGCCCGACCACGTGATCAACCGCGGCAAATTATCCGTCGGCAGACCATGGTTGATCTTCGCTCTCGTGTTTCCGTAAAGCAGGGCGTGCGCGTTTGCACCACCGAAACCGAACGAATTGACCGCAATGAGTGGTCCCGCCAGCGGTTCCGTCTCGGATACCACCTTCAGACGGCCCTCGACCAGCGACGGAATGTCACGGCGCAGCTCGCGGAAGTTGATGTTCGGTGGAATGAGCCCCGTCTCCAGCGCGAGGATGCATTTGACCACGGAGCAAATGCCCGAACTGGACTCCGAGTGTCCGATGTTCGATTTGACCGAACCCACCGGCAGCGGCGTCTTGCGACCGGTGCAGAAAATCTTGTCCAACCCGGCACATTCCTCCGGATCGCCGACAACCGTGCCCGTGCTGTGCGCCTCCACGTAGTCCACCGTCGACGGGTCGAGCTGGATTTCGTTGTAAAATTCGGTCAGCAGCTTGCGCTGCATCACGCCCGACGGGTAGGTGATGCCCTCCTCCTTGAACCCATCGCAGTTCGTTTTCGAGTAAACGACCTTAGCGTACACGCGCTTCGCGTCCTTCGCCTTCTGCAGATACATCACCGAGATGGCTTCCGAGCGCGTGTATCCCGATGCGTCCTTATCGAACGGGCGACAGTAGCCATCGGCGGCGAGCACTCCCAGCCGAGCGAATTGCAGCGTGACGTACGGATGCAGCAGCAGGTTCGATCCGCCGACGATCGCCGCATCACACTCGCCATTACGGATCGCGTTGAACGCGCAGTCGAGCGCGTACATCGAGCTCGAGCAGGCCGTGTCGAGCAGGAAGGACGGCCCGTTCAGGCCCATCGTGTACGAAATACGGTTCGCCATCATGGCACGCGAACACCCGGTAATACCGAACCCACCGGACGAGATCTTCTCGTAGAACCAAGTCTTTTCCGACTCGGCGAAGCAGGCACCCACAAACACACCGGTGCGGGAACCACGGAGCGATTTCGGATTGACACCGGCATCGATGGCGGCTTCGTACGCGTGCTCCACCAGGATGCGACACTGCGGATCCATCGTGTGGGCCTGTGCGGGGACGGAAAACGTACGGTTCGATCAATCATTCACCCCGGCACCCCGTTACCGACCGAGCGTCCCAACGACGCCAACGCCAACGACGCTTACCTGCTTAAAGTGCACACCGAAGAACGTGGCATCGAACTTCTCCAGATTGTTCACCTTGCCCATACGGCGCGGAATTTCCACATTACTGTGCCGCCAGCGTGTCTCCAGATCGTCCACCATGTCGATCTTGTTGTACAGATTGTAGCCATACTCCTTCACGCTGTCCGAGTTGGGAAACCGGCCCGCAATACCGGAGATGACGATCTCATCCCCCGGGCACGGTGGTTTCGCACGGAACGCCAACGCATCTGTATCCTTCGAATCCATGCTTCACACGGCACTGTTTTGAATGTGCGTAAGCAGTTGATCTTTTCTTTTTTTGACACTAGGCACGCAATTTTTCACAAAGAGGAACTGCTTGATTTGATTAACTTTATTTTTTGGTAAATTTCACTTCAGCAAACTGAATGCCTGCTGTATAGATGCACTGCAGCCTCTGTCGCTTCAAAAAAGTTGGTTCACTTTGTACACGTGTTCACGCCACGCCACAAGGACACAGGGAACTACCACTACTACTACTACGGGAGTGTCACAGTGTAGCTAAGCTCGTTGTTTGTTCGTTGAAACTTCCAATGCGATGGGAAAGCAGAATCGCAGCAAGCGATAGCAGCAGTAGAACACCGGAAACCAAAATTTAAACCGCAACACCCGAACAAACCATCCAAACTGGCAGGACACGAAGCTGCAAGTGAACGGCCGTTTCAGGGCTGGGCGGTGGTTTTATACCTCGACCGGGTGCAGTCCCTGGTCGCATATCCAGTGCCCGCACGGTAGGGACCCAATAACCAATTAAGAGACACCCGTGCGCTGGGAGGTTTTTTGTTTGTTTGTTGTACAATCAACCATTTGCAATTCCGCATCTTATTAAGTTCTTCCACCATTTCATTAACCACGGTGACCGCTGGGCGTTAAAGGGGTTCTCTGGGTTTCTTGTATCATACGTTCAAAGACATACACACTAAACCGTGGCTGGCGTCCCGGCTGTGGGAACCTTTAGGTTTTAATCTCGATCGAAGATGTACCTACTGCATGATCGTGACAGTCGTTGGAAAAATAACATAGGGACATGATTTTATTTTTAATTTTCAAATGTAAAATTTTTCTGCACAATCTGGCACAACTTTAATTATTTAGAGTGGTCAAACAGCTAAAGTAAGAGAGGAAAGAAAGGTACACATGTTGAACCCCTTTTCTCCGGTGTTGCTCGTGTTGGCAGCAAAACATTTACATAAAACACGTGATAATAAATCGACAGCCTTGCGTATGCACTATAGCCAACGATGAGCCAAGCGTGGCGGTAAAACAGTGTTACCCCTTGTGTAACCCATTGACACTGACCTTTACAAGCGATCGACAATTCCGTTCGCCACGCCAAGGGAAAGTAAGTTTGATTTCATTCTCGAGCAAGCTAGCGCTTAATCGATTAGATAATCCCAGATGTCATAGAACCCAAATTATCGATCTCCTCGAATGCATCTTCCGTTTCCGGAAGCCTGTGGGAATGTGTCCCCGCACCCCGCACATTAGATATGCGCACCGTTCAAACGGGCCACTGAAACTCGATAGGTCAACCGGGTACCGTGCCGAAAAACTTCCACAAAGGCCCCTTAACCCCTTACCATAGGTCAACGTGCCGCTGGTTTTGGGAAGGGTTTCTGTTTTATGCCCCAATGGAAGCGCGAACGCGCTAATCAATTCGTTTCGCACCGTTCGGGATTGGCCCATGGCGAGTTTTTATTGTAATTTGACCGTCAAATTGACGCCATACGGAAGGCGACAGAAACTCAAAACAATTGTTGCGTAATTTCCTCTATGGCAGGCGTTTTCGTTTCAAACAAAGAACATAAAAAAGGCAATCACATCGATGCCGTTTGTGACTGCTGACGTTTTTTTTCCTTTTATGAGCATGATTGTATAGATGATGTTTCAAGTGCTGTGTTTAATTATTAAGTCATGGAAAGTCCAGAAAAAATTACAAAAATAAATATTTAAAAAACTGAAGAAAAGTATATACGAACTCCGTCACTGTTTATTTGGCCTTTCCGCAGCCTAATCATTTACATTTTACTTAATAAAAAAAAATAATTCATTTTATTCTATCTAATCTTGTACATCTCTTTCACTCAGCTCGTATTGGCTGGGTACGTGGCGCAGATGAAAGTTGGCGATGTAGTCCGTGTTGATACGCTGCACGCTAATCGCAAACGGCTCCGTCGGATGGAAGATGAATGCCACCAACCTGCGTATGCCCGGATGTGGCGTTATCTGATGCCCCATGCCGGCATAGATACGAAACTTGAGCAGCCCCGAATCGCGCGCATAAAACCGTATCGGAAATTCGGCGCATGCCTTCGGGCGTTCCATCGCCGACACCCACTTATCGTCGTAGCTAAACAGTCCCAGGTCCAGGTAGGGAGAGCTAGTGTAGCTTTGCGCACTGATTGGCAGCTGGGCGAGGATACGCTTTGTCGCTTCCACCTCATTACCACCCCGTGCCCCAATGATCGTTTGTTTGAAGCGTGTGTGCAGCAACCGGCTGTACAGATTGTTGCTCGGTGAGCATGTGAACGGTGTCCGGTGGTTGTGCGACGCATTCCGAAAGCTGTCGCAAAAGTTTTCGTACAGATCCAGCAGCTGCGTCGATTGGTTGTTGTACACGGCAATAATCTGCATATCCCAGATGTGATACACCACGAACATCGAGTGCTGACTGTTCGGTTCGTGGATCTTCATCGTGACAACGTCCTCGTGCGCGTACTTGATCAGCAACAGATCATCGTCCAGCAGCTGCATCTTCCACATGCGCAAATCCTTGTACTCGTCGAAACGACGGTAAAACTTACGCAACGCTAGCTTATCTTCACCACTTTCGACTTGCGATCTGGCAGCCCGGAAAAGATAGACCAGTATACGATGCTTAAGGCTGTTTATAGCAGGCTCACGGAAGGCACGTGGTGGCGGTGGCGTTGTACCGCGTTCCAAGACGAATGCGTTCATGTAACACCGTTCGTCCTCTCCGCTGCAGAAGCGTCCTATCGTACGCTCAGGGAAGAAAGTACCGTCGGCGATTGAAAAGATATACATCGACTGATGATGGATGGACAGTATTGCGAGTGTGTTGTTGTACAGATAGACTCCCTGGTTGTGCGACAGGATAATTTTATCCACCCGGAAGTCCCGCGAATGCGAGATCCGCCCGAAATGCATATCGATTATGTACAACGTGTAGTCCTCGAGCGGACAGCCGATTGTCGGTTTGATCACCTCATTGTTTGTGTACAGCTCGTAGAAATTGGGTCGATTTTCTTCCGGTATAAAGGAGGCGGCCCCAACAATCACATACCGACCGTCGTTTGTGAACAGGCTGCACTCGCGATTTAGATGTTTTTCGTGATTTTCAAGATTTACTACGTGTTTCAGCTTAAACAGCTGATCAAAGATCTTCCCCCGGACGATGTTGCTGTAGCCGTGCCGTTCGTAGTCTACCATCAGCTCCGTATCGTTCCAGTTGCTAAGCAATTCGCCAGCCGCCGCACAGCCCTGGTATTCGTAAATTTCCAGCGCAGCCTGGTCAGATGAAAAGGCGATGAGATATTTTCCATCGGGGCTAAATTTGCGCAGGTAGCACGGTGGTCGCTCGACATTGACTACGGTCAGGTTAGGGTACACGTTCTGGTACAGCTCCCGGATAGCATGTTGCGGTGTGCGATGACGCACACCCGTCTCACGGTCCCTTAACCGGTGCACAATGTTTTGGGAGCGTAGCCGACGAAACCGGATTCGTTCAGTGCAGAATGCATCAGGGACGGTGTTCGTTTCGTCCATGTTCCATGGCCACATTTGAATGATGCCGGCCCAACGCGATGTTAGCTCATAGAAGTACAGCACTAATTTAACCGGGCAAATTATTTTAAAGTGATTAGTTTGTTTGATTTTCGTTATTGGAAAACAGATGTTTGATTTTATGCGGAAACTTTTAAACTTTCCCCAACTCCATCCAAGTAAACAAATCAACGTCCGTTTTGACAGCCGCATTCTCGGCAAGAAGTGAAAACAGCAGAAAGAAGAGCAGGAACTTGACAGACATTTATTTGACAACAAACGGTCGGTTTTTCGCGGTAAACGGTTGAATGTCTTTTGTTTTTATCATAATTTATGTGTTTGATTCTATCATTCTTCTTCAGTTATTGCCTTGGTTAAATGTGTGTATGTGTTTAAAACTTCTCAATTAGAAAGTGAGCTTTGTTAAATAACAGTGATATGGAAGCTTACCTCAAACAGTATCATGATCAGGAGATCACCGATCTGCTAAACAACCCTGACGATTTGCTGCACGTGTCCATACATGTTAAGTAAGGATGGTCCTTATATGCGCATACCGATTAGCGCAGCGAAATTTACTCACTTTACTTACCTTCCCCTTCGTAGCCTAACACACCTTCAACGCAAACAAGCGGATCTGTTCGCCCGAATCTTCCAAGATATAGCAGCGGAGCAGAAACGCTGGGATGAATGTTTGCTGCGTGCCCAAAAGACGCTCATCGAGGGCAACCTCTTCCTCGAACCTGGCTTTCAAATCAAACAGAACTGTCACGTACGCTTTGTGAACGTGCCGGTATCGCCGGCGGAACTCCGTAAGACCGTCTACCCGAACAACGACAGTGTCGGTCAGTTTCTGCAGGTCAAAGGTAGTGTAATACGCATGACCTCTAGCAGATTTCTTGAGTTCCGACGGGAGTACGCGTGCTCACGCTGCAAAAGAAAAGTTTTACTTGAAGCGGAGTACTGCAAATCGTATGTTTTTGAACCACCCGGTTCGTGTCCGAGCGCACGGGAGACCGGATGTCGCGGTCAGTTGCAGGCCGTGTCGGCTCAACCACAACCCGAGAACTGCCGAGACTATCAAGAGATACGTATTCAGGAGATTATGAGCGAGCGAAACGTCCCTGCTTCGCTTGTCGTAACGCTCGAGGACGATCTTGTGGACAGTTGCCAACCGGGAGATTGTGTAACGGTTTGTGGGCGAATAGAGCATCGCTGGAAACCACCCATCGTTGGGCGCCGAACGGAGGTCACGATCGCGATGCGCGCCAACAGTGTCGCACGGGAGGAGAGCAAAGCGAGCTGGGCGAAAGATCTGCCCGAGCATCTACTGTGCGTGCAGGCCGAGTGGCAGGAGGTGTTGCGTGAGATAGGGGAACTTGCGGCGCGCGACCTACTTGTACAATCAATTGCTCCCGCCATACGGGGAATGTATCCGGTGAAGCTGGCGATAGCGCTCGCACTGGCCTCTTGCACGGAACGACACACGGAAGGTGGTAGTGAAAGTGGCCAGCAGCAGACAACGACCGTACGAGGCCATTCGCATCTTCTGCTGGTCGGCGATCCGGGACTGGCAAAATCACAGCTACTGAAATTCGCGTCGGAAATAGCGAGCCGTGCCGTGTACACTACCGGCATGGGTTGCTCTTCGGCCGGTTTAACAGCGGCCGCAGTAAAGGATGAAGGCGAGTGGCAGCTAGAGGCCGGCGCACTCGTCCTGGCCGACGGTGGAATTTGTTGCATCGACGAGTTTAACCTCATGCGCGAGACGGACAAGGCTTCGATTCATGAAGCCATGGAGCAGCAGACGATTAGCGTGGCCAAGGCGGGAATGGTGTGTAAGCTGAGCACGCGCTGCGTCGTGCTGGCGGCCACCAATCCGAAAAATCTCTACACTATGTCCGACGGCGAGGGTACGTCAGCAGCCAACATCGGCATCGGTGGCCCGTTGCTATCCCGATTCGACATGGTATTGATTTTGCGCGACATACGGGCCGCTGATTGGGATGCGGACATCGCTACGCATCTGCTTGCGCTGGCCTTGCTGGATGAGGATCGGGAAGCGTTTGGCAAGGAGGGTGATGATCCCGCGCGCATAGCACACTGGGATCTAGAAAAGTTACAGCTACACTTCGCTGCCATCAAGGACATCCATCCGAAGGTATCGCACGAAGCGAACATGATTCTCGCTGCCTACTACAAAGCCTGTCGATCTGATCCGTATCGGGATCCGACGCGAACCACCGTACGGCTGCTGGATAGTTTGTTCCGACTGGCTCAAGCACACGCACGGCTCCTGCTCCGAACCGAAGTAACACCGATCGATGCGATCACGGTCATCCAGCTGATGGAGGCCAGCTGGGGCTTCGGAAAGATCGGAATTCCAACGTATGATCTCATCAAAGTGCATCTTCCGCTAGGTCCGTCACAAAGCTTCATCAATCAGCTGCTGGACACGCTACGCCTGCACGACGTCGTACAGGACGCTGCTACCGTCCGATATATCGACGCGAACATCCTACGCCGCTACCATCTTCAAATGATCGAAAAACAACAGCGCAAGCAAGCGGAGCAGCTGAAGCAGAAAAATGCGGAAAATGGACCGATGCCTAGAACGCAACAGACGGTCGCCACGCTAGATGAACGCATTCGGGACACGCTGCAGGAAGCGCCAGTACCGAAACCGGCACCTACATATTCAAAATATGCTATTAACATAAAAGCCAATCTAAACAAGCTAAGAAAACAATCGGCAGAGGTAAACGAAGAGGAAAACGAAAAGTCTGCAGGTAGGAAAAAACGCAAGCGTCAGCCGAATGAGGTAGAAGAGGACCGGACACTGAAAGCTCCGCTGGATGAAGCTGCCCTCGGGAATCTGCTGGGTTCGCTACGGAAGAACTTCAGTGGAAGCGACACGGTGAACGGTCCAGCGATGACCGTGGAACAACCAACTATTCGAAGTCAAAGTAAGGATGTTTCGTTCAGTGCGCTACTGGACACGAGCCAAATATTTGATGACGACGAAGAGGAAGCGTTCGACGCAACAAGTAATCTGGGACAATCCGTTGGACAAGTTGGACACGAACTTTCATCTCCGGAACCGGAACGGAAGATTCCTTGTACAGCTTCCGAGCGTGATGCATCGTTCAGCGCTCTTTTGAATGGGAACCAATTACTCGATGAAGATATCAAGTTCGATGATGAATCGATTACGGTGCAGAATGATAACGTCGATTGTTTACCGGCCACTGTTCCGAACACGTTCCCCCCCAACATGCCCGCTAACTGTAACGATAAACAGGAAACGCGGGTCGAAACTCATTCCGTGTATCGAATAAAGCGCAATACCCAGCGGAAGCAAACCACAGATAATGGAAAATTGGAAACCGGAACCGCAACAACATCAAACGTAACGCAAACCGATACAGATGATTTGTTAAGCTTTGAAATAGAACCTTCAGGAAACTTTCCATTGCTTAGCGGCGGACCGGTCAGTGCTTGTTCGAGCGAGCCTTCCGCTTCGTACGTTCCCGGCATTCGCACCCAGGCGCGTGCAAAGCTTGAACGCTTCGTGTTTCATCCTAAAGGGCCGGTGCCGAACGACGACGACGACAGTGCGTACGATTCCATGCTGCGTGATAAAACGATCCGGGAACCTCTCACCACACGCACGCAAGGAGCCACGGGATCGCAGTACAGCGGTCTGATAGGTGACGGTGAAGACGACGTGGAGCTGAACCTGTCCGATATTGAGCTGTAGATGGGATGAATGTGGCACTCGGACAAACGACTGTGATATTTATTTATTTCGCTACCGTCTTCAATTACCTTGTCTTGCGGTGTTGTATTGATATTGTGTTTTTTTTTTGTTTTGTTTTTAGAATATAATGTACAATTCTATTGCAACTTTCGTTTCTTTAAATTTAATCTACATCTATCGCTTGTGTCTCCACACTGTACGCGCGTACACGGCTCGCCCTCGGTGTTTGTGTTTGTATAAAGCCGAAAAGAATAATAATGTAAATTAAAATCTTTTAAAATTTTGCTATGAATTTGCAATTTCAAAAATGTAGCGAACGAGACGTAAATGCTCAGAAGCACTTTTTCCAACTGTTTGTTTGGAGGTATTTAATTTATAATTAAATATAGGATGGGTCGAAAGGAATATTTCAACAAATTTTAACATATGCATCAATCAAAAACCAGAAATATATCTATATTGTATCGGAAAATGTTGTATAACGAACGAATTAGGCTGAAGCATGTCCCTCCAATACAGTCGGGTCAGTTTTCTTCGAACTTTTAATCCATCTTTATGCCGCCTTATAGTGTCCGCGTTAAAAAAAAATAGCGTTTAAATATATACCTTTCTTTATGGATTTTTTGTGGGTTTTCTATTCCAATGGTGTAAAATAACGATATGAACACATAGTTTATTTAATGTTCCCTTTTCCACCGCGGAGACTGTGTATGTTGTATGTGCAAAACTAGTGAAGTGCCTTTTCACCGTAGCGATACGTGCATCGACGTGCAATCGATGAAAATTGGACACGGTGTGGAAGAAACGGCAAGTAGCTGCACGTCCCAGAGTAAACAAAAGCGGCGCTTTTGCGCTGTGTATATAAGTATATCTAATGATGTTGTATACAATATCGTGAAATAAAAATATATTCATATAAGACTTCATCAGTTTTTGTTTTCGCTTTTAGATCATCTTTCACGCACAATAATTATGTTTCATTCACTCACGTGCCATTACGCTTGAACTTGCCGACCATTCGGTAGCGAGAAACTGAAAAAAATACGATCCACCTATGTGGAGCAAACAATAAAACAAAGTGAAAGAAAACGGAAATAGAGTATTAATATTCATCCTCACAGACTGCTTAGTTTTGTCCTGCATACCCACACACAAACACGCACGCACACACATACATTTTACTGTTCGTTGCTAATCTCTGGTCTTTTTTGCATGTTCGGAGGAGTATGTTTTTTTTTCTTTTAATATCCTACACAAATAGACCAATCTGATTTAGCTAAAAGTTCACTTTGCTATTTTTGTTTTAAAATTGTATTTCGTATCTATTAGCGAACAGCTAACACGATCGATTCTACCAAACGCTAACGACAACAGTTCTAATTGAGCATGGAAATTTACCCTACCCAATCGAATTGGTCGGTGCAGATTCGAACGACTCGATCGTCTAGTATGTTTCATTTGTTCATTAACTTAGTCTCCAGATCAGACAGAAAACCACCAGACAGGACGAGCTGCATAGTGCGGTTTCATTTAAAAAAGTGAATGCGGAAGAAAAGGGTAGACATGTAATGTAAACTGTGTGCGCATATTAACTGTTTTTTTAAATTGATATATATAGATTACTTTACACTACCTTTTTGTTGATGTGAGACGTGAGAGTCTGTCTGTGTGTGTGCGTCCGTGTTGGAAGAATTTTGTGTGCATGATGGTGAATAAAAGGACGCAATGCAGCAGCTGAATGATCATCATCGCTCGTGATGGATAAAGAACTAACTAAACATTTCTCTCAGACATTTTGGGTATTCAACGCATCCTTCATACCTCGCAGTAACGGGGAATAGCATCGGCAATTTTTGAAAAACACGCTCGGTACATAAGTGGGCACAAATCTCTTATCCATGCGAAATACCGCGATGAAATGCGATGAAAGCATTCACGAAATGGTGCAACTGTTCTTTTCGCTCGTATTTCCATTGTCCCGTTCGATTTGTGAAATCAGTAGCGAGAAAACATCCGTCACGGACTGTACCGGAGGAAAAGAAAAAGTTTAATGTTTATAATCCTTTTTAAAACGCAATCTCACTTCCTCCGTCGCCTACCTCGTTCTGTTTGGCGGAAGTTTCCAGAAATTGTGCTTTCCACGTTTCCGCAAGCTTGCGTCCTTCTTCCGTAGGCACGGCACGCTCCTGATGTAGATCGGTCTTATTACCTACTAGCACAACGGGAACGCTGTATAAAAACAAAAAGTAAATTCATACTAATTTCATATTCTCCTTGGTTATCCCCAAGAATACTCACTATGCCTTTCCCATCATATCGAGCAGCTTCTCGTAAATGATCTTAATTACTTCGAACGATCGCTGGCTGGTGATCGAGTAGACCAGCACGTAGCCGTGGAAATCCATGCTGTACTGGGCGGGGAAAATGCTGTACTCATCCTGTCCAGCCGTGTCGACTAATCGAATCTCGTAGTCCGTCTGGTGGATGCGGGTCTTTTTCGTAAATGCTGGAAAAAGGATATAGATTTTGTGTATTGGGTAAACGAGGCGCACAAAAGCGAGCGGAGCGGGAAACTTCTAAACTCACTATTTTCTATGGTGGGATCATATGAATCAACAAACTGTCCTTCGACGAACTGTATGCTAAGGGAAGATTTGCCTGCAGAATGGAATGCAAAAAATAAGTTAATACCCCAAATTTTGTGCTATTTGCAACGCCTGCATCAGGTGGAGCAGTTTTTTTTTCATAAGCGAAGAAGGCGCCGCGGAGGATGATGATTCATTACTCGTAAGGATACCAAAAGTAGGTAATTAGATCGACCGCTAGTTTCATTGATAAATGTCACGCTCGCGTGATGACGCACTCGCACGCAGTTGCTCGGTTCGGCGACAGAGAACCGGCGCTTGAGTACATAATTACGACAATGTTTGTTGGCGGGGGTGTGAAAACTCGCAATCTTCTCACCAAGGGGTGGGTTTGAAAAATTATGTGAAAAAATGCGTCTTTCTAGCAAAATAGCAATATCCAGTCGTTGCATTGAACCATTTCCTCGAGTGTCCTTCTTTGTTATGAACTATTTCTTAGCAGAATGTTGTACCTACCTACGGAACGGTATCCCATCATAGCCACATTTCGCTGTTTGTACGTCATCTTCCTTGTTTTTCCGCTACAAATCGGTGAATGATATTTTACACACCCTGCTCACGTACACTGCACGGGGTTGAAAGGTTTGGGGGGGAAAGCGATCGATTTACTTTTAATCTGAAGTCGAGAAACACAGCCTGGACAGTTTTTAGTTTCTTGTTTTTTTATGTGTATCACCAATTGCGCTTTCTGCTAAAAGCTGTCCTTAACACGTCCCAAAATATGCAACGCAATAATCGTAGGAACGGAAACAGGATAAAGGCAACCCGCGCACGGTGGCTAACCGGAACCAACAACGCGGACTACGATCAGGTACGGATTTTCTAGCTGCTTCCGACGTCCCGGATGTTCCCACCAGCAGCTGCACAAAGGCCAATTAGGCTCGAGTATCACGCAAAAGAACGGATCGCACACCAACAACGCCCGGAGGTGGTGACTTGCTTTCGGTTTGCCTAATCCTACGATAAGCACACGCACCACAGATGTAGCTGCAACAGAGGTGGTAGCACGGTTTTTGATGGCGGCCACAGCGATGATTATGCTTCTGCGCGTATTGTTCTTTTTTTTACGTTCCAACTTCGAACCGAATTATGGGTGAAGATGGCAGCGATTTATCAGTCAAATACCAAGCACAATCAAGCAGCTGAGGGTACTTTGAGTGGTTTTCAACAGGAAAAGATGCGCGCGGGCAGCGGAGAAAGGAGCGTGGAGGTCGCGTGTTTTGAATGCCAGTGCATCCAAACGGGCTGTCACTGCGTCAACTTGTCCAAGCATGATTGTCAAAGTATTTTATAATTATGAAATTTTTTAAATAAAAAAACATACTTCGATAGGCTTTTGGAAGTGACTTCCAGAAGAAACATGAACATGATTTCTTTGTGATGAAACTTTTTCGTTTCATTTTCACTGCCACAGGAATGGAATTTTCGTAATCTACAGACACGAAAACTGTTTTTGTGGGAATACATTTGAGGGAATACAATGTTGCATCACAACCTTCTACAGACATGTTTTTAAATGAATCAATAATATTTTTAAATGAATTTAAATGAATCAATCAATGTATATCAATAGGATTTTTTCATTACTGCCGACCCCTGATTCTAAATCCGTCTGATTTGACGTTTGACGTTTCCCTGCCTCCTGTCTCGACCGCGTTGCGCAAGGTTGCCGTTCGATGTTCTGTGAAAATCTGAACCCCCTTCAGCAAGCAAGTGCCGTACGTAATTCTTCAGTGCAGCCTCGTCGCGCCAGGTCGCAGCAAAGCCATCCCGCAGAGTCAAATTGATACCGTACAAAATGTTTGCCCGTGCCGTCAAAACTGCCGCTTGCCAGGGTGCGAAGAATTTCTCCACCACGAGCCAGGTAAGAACATCGTTTCTCGCTGTCGATCAGTTTTCCGGCAAAAAGTGTTGGCTGGAAAAAAAACCGCGAAAGGTGACCTTTCTCATCATTTCCGCGCCTTGACATAATCACGACCTTCTCACAGTGAAGTAATAGTACGACGAGGATGGGTGTTGTGTGTCTGTGTGCGCGTGCACGAAACGAAATGAGAAAAGAATTTGCCAACTGTTTTATGCGGGTGGATAAGATCTCCTTACTTTTCCTCTCGCCCTAGAGCAGGCATACGTGTTTACGTAATATGACGGTGAACCTTAGTATGATGATGGGGACTTTTTTTTTGTCGATAGTATAAGCATGTTTTTGTTCCAACAAAACCAAAGCCAACGGTGCGCGGATGATAAGAGATAAGAGAGAGGAGGTTGATGTTGGATAATACTTTATGGATGGTGTTGTTTACTGTTGTTTCTTTCCACTTGTTTGCTTCACAGAATAATGTTAAGGTGGCCGTCTGCGGTGCCTCGGGTGGTATTGGTCAGCCGCTGTCGCTGCTGCTGAAGAACAGCCCGCTGGTGACGGAACTGTCGCTGTACGACATCGTGCACACTCCCGGTGTGGCAGCCGATCTGTCGCACATTGAGACTCAGTCGAAGGTGACCGGTTACAATGGGCCAGAGAACCTGGAAAAGGCACTGAAAGGTGCCGATATCGTTATCATTCCGGCCGGCGTTCCCCGCAAGCCGGGCATGACGCGTGACGATTTGTTCAACACGAACGCCTCGATCGTGCGTGATCTGGCTGCTGGTTGCGCCAAGGCCTGCCCGAAGGCACTGATCGGCATCATCTCGAACCCGGTCAACTCGACCGTCCCGATTGCCTGCGACACGCTGGAGAAGGCCGGTGTGCTGGATCCGCGTCGTGTGTTCGGAGTTTCGACGCTCGATATCGTGCGCGCCAACACGTTCGTTGGTGAAGCGGCTGGCGTTGACCCACAGAAGATGAACGTACCGGTCATCGGTGGTCACTCTGGTGTCACCATCATCCCGGTGCTGTCGCAGACGAAGCCGGGAGTGAACTTCCCCCAGGACAAGATCTCCGCCCTGACCGAACGCATCCAGGAGGCGGGCACGGAGGTGGTGAAGGCAAAGGCAGGCGCTGGTTCGGCCACCCTCTCGATGGCGTACGCCGGTGCCCGGTTCGCGCTGGCCTTGGCCCGTGCCATGAACGGTGAGCAGAACGTCATCGAATGTGCGTACGTTCGATCGGACGTGACTGAGGCGAAGTACTTTGCGACCCCGCTAGTGCTGGGCAAGAACGGACTGGAGAAGAACCTTGGCCTTCCGAAGCTGAACGCGTTCGAGCAGGAGCTCCTGAAGAAGGCCATCCCGGAGCTGAAGAAGAACATCCAGAAGGGTGAGGAATTTGTTAAGAAGAACTAATTGCCGTTTACGACGAACAAAACAAACGAGAAAGTGGTGCGTATCGATGAGTTCGCTTGTAGAGCATTTTCCTGTTTTACGTACCAAAGTTATAAACTCTAGCTACGAACACAATCCCTCTACCAGGGGAAACGACGAACCACGTTAGCCTCACAAAAAAACCTTTGCGGCCAGTGAAGTACATTTTTTGCCCGCATCTAGTTGAGTCTACAATAAACAGTCTACCTATGAATGAGCCATAACACGTGGGATCGCACGACGGCCGCAGGTGCATTCGAAATAAAGTGTAATTTATTTGGTAAAAAATAGCACATCCATTAAAAGATTTGCTTTCTAGTTGTATGATTCCCAGGAACGATTGGAAAGAAAGAGAATGATACCATCACGTCGGAAATTGATAACGTTAAGCATTGAATACCCTCCGATGCTTGATAGGAAAGGACAAATGCCTTGAGTAAATGCCAGCTAGCTTACTGCAAGCGGAAACTATCTTTACGGCCTTGCACTAAGGTCATTGCTAGGATGGTGAATATTGTTTGTTCCTTGACTAGTTCATACGTAACGAAATCGGTCGAAGCTGTTGAAACGGTGCCAAGTTGTGTTAATTAATCATTAATGATTTTTGTTTTTTTTTCTGATGATATTTGAAAAATCTATAATAAACCTCGGAATGCTACGATAAGTCTTTTTTGACAAAATATTTCAATAAAATTCACGAAATGCGATGGAAATTTGAGTTTGAAGCAGTTTCATATTGTATGACAGATTTTTTTGTCGTAGTTTAAAAATAATGGATGTATTGCACACCTTGTCGTTGCTTTTCAAAAAAGTGCTATAGATGTTGAATGTATTACTCAACGTATAAAATACAAATTAAAGACTAGTTTTATAATGTTAATGGTCGTCTATCATATTTTTTCACTATTCAGCAGTTGAAGGTGGGTTAATAAAGAAATATATTTTTTCAATTCGCTTAATTTATTGACAAACTGATCAAAGTGTTATACGATCAATTTTCAGATCTGCTTTCCTTCTGCTTAAGATAACCGCGCATATAATTCAAGTGGTATATCTAATTAAATACAATTGTGTTATGGTGCAATATTTTGTACAACAACATTATTTTATCACAATCAATGTTGGGAAATGACATCTGGCTAACTCCATTACTATGTCCCGATTCATTACCACAGTGCTGTGCGCAGCTGCCAGGACGGAAAGGGGTGCGAATAGATGGTGTGAAATATCGCCGAGAATCGAACCAACTTACACGGGGTGCAGAAAAAAAAACCGGAAACTTTGTGGTGATTCACAAACCGATTTAATCAAATGGGATACAAAGCAGTTCGAAACTGTGTCTAGTTAAGCCAGTGCATTGAATTATCCTTCGCGCATATTATCGGGAGAAAATCATTGCCATAAGAAAGCGAGATCGAAGACGCACGCTTAAGAAGTAGAAGAAGACGAAATCTCGTTTTCATACCGCTATAAGTGCTCCTCCTCGGCCGGAAAGTATGGCTACCAATAACTACTTTGGGTTCCCTCACGGAACTACACAGTACAGGTAAGTTTTTGCATCTGCACAACAATTGCTATCCTGTCGTTTTTGGTCCTAGATGGACGAACCCAACGAAACCTCACTGTCGCCATCAGTAGTGTCCGGCAACTATAGCCGGCATTTGCATGTACTGATCCGGATGAGAGCGAATTTTCTGTGCGTGTGTGTGTGTGTGAGTGTGGTTGACCACTACTCGACTACAATTTAGTGGATCGTTCAAATATCCAGATCAAAACTCAGAGACGGATGTGCAAACAGGTGTAGAGCTACACCAGGCACAGTAGTTTGTGATGAAAAAAAATAGAAGAGTGAGGAACAGATGAGCTGACGTGAAGGTAACGGTGCCGTTCGTAGCTAGAATAGCGAACGAAGCAATTTTGTGAGTAGAAACAGCGTGAATGTGTGCATGGAAGTGTATTTAAAGCGATATGTTGCATAATTAAATGTCATCCGATGGGAAAGACGAGAAAATCATACCCACTCTGCGTGGGAGGTCAGGGCTGGAAACAGGGAAACCCTTTCAATGTTCAAACAAATTAGCCCGACGGGTGGTATGTGATCGGTTCGGTGTTGGTGATAGTATCGCGCACATCGATAATATGCGTGTATGTGCATACGGTAGGTATGTTGGAGTGCAACGATGACGACGGTCGCGGTTGCAACGAGCGCAACTGAGCATACACATACACACACATATATATACCCGCAGCCAGAAGCATAACCAGATAACACACCGGAGTGTTTTGTCTGGGTCGGGTCAGTGTCTGTCCTGTAGGATGTGCAAAAATCGATGATACTCGTTAAACCATCCTTCGTTGGTCGCAGTAGGCTGGTGGTGGGCCTAGTAGTCGCTATGGGCAAGTTGTGGAAACAAGGCAATCATGTGGGGAGGGGTGTTTGACTCTCATTCCTGAACACGCGCCGTGTTAGGTGGTTGCGCTTTTTTCCCTACCGAAAGAAGCACCAATCGAACAATCGAGTTGAAGTTTTCCTTTTCTTCGCGTGTTCCTAGCATGTAGGCACAGTTGATTCCGGTGTTAAGAGTGTTAAACAATAGTGCAGACGTGCGCGCGCGTGTATGCGGGTGTGTGCTCGTGAGTTTATGTCTGTGTGTACAGGCTCCTTAGTTTTCATCGTCTTCATTAAGTGGGATTCTTTGTTTCCAAAGGCATAACAATTCATCGTCAGCGATGGGTAGTGCATCAATTTAGTATAATCTCTTACCATTTCGCAGCACCACGGCTACTGGGACCGCTTACCCAACTACACAGACGGGGTACGCAGTAGCGCCGGCACCGACACCGGCCCCAGCCACATACGGAACAGCACGTCCTGCAGGTTACGATCAGGCGTACCAGACCGCGGCAACACCAGGAACATACGCAAGTAAGAAATGGTTTAGAAACAAAAAGAGAACAAGGTGCTAAAAATCTCTCATTGACTACTCATTTCCTTCCCGTAGCCACGGCAACGGCAGCAACATACGATTACGGTTACGGGCGCACGACGCAGACCTACGATACATCGAAAACGTACTATCAGCAAGCGGCGGGTGCAACGGCCGGTTACACTGCACCGACGGCGTACGACGCGGCCGGTGCTGCACCGAAGGTGATAGCCGGCTTTCAACCGGGTCAACCATCAGCCGCGTACGCACCGCAACCTGCTCGGGCAACATTGCAGCCGGCGAAGGCAACACCACAATATCAAACCGCCGCACAGCAGCAACCGGCGGCGGTAGTAGCTGGCCAGCAAGGTCCGGCAGCTCCACAACCCCAAGCGTACGTGCCAGCACAAACCACCGGCTACTCCCAGACGGTAACGACGGTGCATTCTGCACCGAAATCGGCCGCTGTTGCTGGACCGGTTCCGGTGCCGAACAATTCCACCACCTATCCGAGCTACGACGCGGCCTTATACAGTGCTGCAACCATGTACGTCGCACAGCAGCAACAGCAACCGCCGAATCAAACCAAAGCACCGGCAAATGTTCCCGGCGGAAGTGGCGGTCCTGCCGTCATCACGGGTGGTGCCGTCCCGGCTGGCGGTGTCGCTGGCAGTGGTGGTGGTGGTGGCGGCGGTGGCACGTGGCAAAACTACAAGGGTCCCAAGGGCATGCAAGGCCACGGTCATGGTGGTGGACCGTACAAACCACGCAAACCGGCCCCGAAGCCGATGCTGATACACTACTGCGATGTGTGCAAAATCAGTTGCGCTGGACCACAGACCTACCGCGAGCATCTCGAGGGCCAGAAACACAAGAAGCGTGAGCTGCTACTAAAGCAGGCATCCGAACCTGGTGGTACGGCACCGGCTCGTCCTCCGAACAGTCTGCACTGTGAGCTGTGCGGTGTGACTTGCACCGGAAATGATGCGTACGCGGCACACGTGCGGGGCGCTAAGCACCAGAAGGTGGTAAAACTGCACACTAAACTCGGCAAACCGATCCCAGCCTGCGATCCGACTCCGAACGCTAACCAGGATGGAGGAGAGAAAAAAGACGGTGCTAGCAGCATCGGTGAAGATGCGTCGGAAGTTGGTGGTAGTGGAGCAGCGGGTGTTAGTGGTAACAGTGGTGTCGGCAGTGGTGGAGGTGCAGAGTCGGCTGAGGAATCCGTCCGTCCGGTGGGCAGCGAGTTCATCGAGGAAATAAAGGACGATGAGGGAAAGCTGGTCAGCTTTAGCTGCAAGCTGTGCGAGTGCAAGTTTAACGACCCGAACGCGAAGGAGATGCACATGAAGGGTCGTCGGCACCGGCTGCAGTACAAGAAGAAAGTGCAGCCGGACCTGGTGGTCGACATCAAGCCGACGGTGAAGCAGAAGAAGATAGCGGAGGCGCGGGCCCACCGGCAAGCGATGCAGGAAGAGTTCTGGAATCGGCGCCGCATGGCGGATGCCGAAATGGAGGAAGACCATGGAATGCGCACGTTCGGGCGTCATCCGTTCTTCGGAATGTTGCCGGGACGGCGACCGGAGTCGTCTGACGATAGGCACGTGGTCGCACGGCACGCAGAAATTTATCCGAAGGAAGAGGAACTGCAAACCATACAGCGCATTGTTTCGCACACGGAACGCGCTCTCAAGCTCGTGTCGGACGTGATGACCACCGGTGGAACGGCTTCCGCCGCTTCAGCTGCTGCCTCTTCGCCGACGCCGGGCGAAAGTAAGAAGGAACCGGCAGCAACTGAACAACCGAAGCAACAAGAGCAAGAAATTCAATCGCAGCAACCCTCGACCTCGGTGCCTGGTGGTGCCGGTGGAAAGGCGAATCAGGCTAACCAGATGATATCCTTCCAGAAGGATACCGAAGGCACGACGATCCGGCTGCTTAAGGGTGTAATGCGCGTTGGATTATTGGCGAAAGGTGCGTGTGTGTGTGTGAATAGTGTGTTAATCATTGAAAAGTGAACGTTAATCATTCAACGCTCTTTGTAGGATTGCTTCTGCACGGTGACAACTGCGTACAGCTGGTGGTGCTATGTGCGGAAAAACCCACCACATCGCTGTTGAAACGCGTCGCGACGGAACTACCGATACAGCTGAAAAAAATTGCCGAAGATCATCGGTACACGGTGACGATGGCGCCAGTCGAGGGTGCCGTGCTCGTTACCGACGGTACGATCACGGTAAAGATCTCGCTCACGTCCCCACTGCTGCGTGAAGGTAAGTCCATTCGTGTGAGGCTTCCCTGCCACGAGAAGCTCCCCAAAGTTGTCCCCATTCATTCATACGTTTGTGTTGCCCCTCTTATCGAGTTGAGCATCGAAACGACGGATAGCATGTTAATATTTTATTACCCTTCGAATTACATCAGCATAAGCTGGCTTATTACGGACTACTTGTGTCACAAGATGACCCAATTTAAAAGCATCCGTTGTCTCGTTTTTTGAAACGTCGTGCTTGGTTTCGGAGTGTGGTGTTTCGGATGTCTTCGAATGACATTAACACGATACGGTGACAGTTATTGCGATTTGACAGGTCTCCTTGCAGGAATGTGATTTATTCCCGTTCAATTCCATACTCATGACAAACAATGTGGTTTGGAACTTGTTTTTCCGAAAAAAGAAACGAAACAGGTGTAACAAATGTTGTTCTAGTAGTTCGAATTGTGGCGGTGGCGATAAAACACATCATATTAAGACTTACTATGCGTCGTAATATCAAGACACCATATAAATGTTGAGTTACTTCTTACTTGCATAGCTCTTTCACTTCCTGGTGGATACACCATTCCTGTACATGTGTCTACATCGGTATAACCAATTAGTCTGTCAGAGTACATTTGAAAAAAAAGGAACCAAATTTATATACGAGCACCTTGCACAGAAAAATGAAGCGAATAATTTATAAACTACGTATAACTGATACGCTACTGCCACAAAAGAAACGCTACCATAGCAACTGGCACGTTGAAGAGATTTAGGAAAATATGTCTCTGTCTCTCATTCTCTCTCTTTTGTGCTCTGTGCCGTTGTACATTACAAAATCCCCATCCAGTGTGTAGCAAAAGCGTTCCGAAACGCCATATTAAGCCTGTAGATGTTTTTCAAACGAATTGTTGTTTCTTGCAAACACTGTATAAACTCCTCCACAAATTTGATGACCCCTTAATTCCCTTTCTTTTTTGGTTGTTGTTGGACATTAAGCATTTGCGTTGCCTGCATGGCTCGGGTCTGTTGTGCTGTTTACGATGGCGGCTCCTTAGACAAATGCGTTTTT
>JXWZ01012467.1:0-10901 GCA_000956215.1 Anopheles farauti No. 4
AAACACACACACTCCCTCTCTCCCCGACTATAATGCCTAATGAATGATGTCAATTTAATCAACATAAAACGATCATCATACCACTGCTGCGACGGTATGCTATGTGCCCCTGTTATCACATTATCGAGCTTGCAGGCAGGCGCATGAAAATAGCCCCATAATAGAGACGAACATTGTGCGAACAAATTATTCTACTGCCACACGTGTGAGTATTTAATTGGTTTACAAACCTCGATTATGCTACGAAAATATTTTCTTTACCTGCTTTGCTGTGTACGGTCGTTAAAGGAAAAGATGAATTGTTATGCGGTCGTCGAACTTTGGCCAAAGTGCAAACAGTAAATTAATCACTTTGAAAAGGGTTGCCAAAATTCTCCAATAATAATCGCAGACACATCCTTTATAATTACTCTTGTACGGGTAACAAAAAATGAATAAAAAGGCACTTTGAAACGTCAACCAGCGCTCAACAACACACCGGGAATGAGAAATTGCAAAATAATCTGCAACAATGCTGCCTGCTCCTATCTTCAGTTAGAATCCTTCCCCTACCAGTGCGCACTATCGACAGCAGAAGGAGGAGCGCTATGAAAAATGATACCTTCCGACGGTGGTGCGTCACATTGTGAGTTAAATCATTCTCCCGATAGATAAATAGTTCTTCAGCTGACCTCTGCTGGTGATGGTGGTGGTTCAGCTTCTTTAACGATCAGGTCTATTCTTTAACCGGATAGATAAACAGACCGAAACCGGTGCTAAACGATCGGTGCAAAAAAAAAACCGCAAGAGTTCGTCACTTGGTGGCGATTTCAACGACACGAGGTTCGTCGTCGTTTTCGCCGGGACGGATTGATGGATTGATTTTTTTTTTGTTGCTGTTGTATTTCTCCCCTTTCTGACCCTCTCCATTTTCTCGTTTAATACTGCTTCTTGTCGGTTTCCTTTCGCTCGCTTCGGGGGTTTCGTTCGCTTACGGGAACGACATGGAATTAATTGGAGTATGGCGTGCTCGTTTTCCCCTCTTGCCAGCGACATTGCACGCTGGTTAGACGACATTGTTGCAGGAAGGCGTGCGCAAGAGGGGTTTGTACAGGTACGGTGGTGACCGAAAAAAAAAGGCGAACGGTTTCGTATTCGCTTCCGTCAGCTGATTAAACGCCGCCGGGAGCGAACCAATTGTGCGACAGTGGGTGCTCACGAATTCGCATGCTCATTTGAATTTTGTGCCGCCGGTTGTGTAGTTTCACGTATTGATCAAGGGCTAGCCAAAAGTAGAACAAAATCGTGGTTTTTGTTGATCAAACATTTGCATTCTTTGTTGAAGCCAATTATAATTTAAAAATAAAATAAAACCTTTTTTCCCCAGCTCTCTTCCAGCAAATAAATGAAAGCGTTTAACGCGTGTTGTTGTCACCAGCCAGCAAGACATGCGTCCGACCAACAACACCAACCATGATTTCATTTTTTTGAGACAAAATAAATAAAACAAAGATGCAACGCGAAGCAAACGATCGACCAAAACACAACGCGAGAGAAAACCTTCCCAAAACGCACAAAGTGGGAAATTAAAAACCCTTTCCAAACGATGAACCCGTCGTCGCGACGGATCGAGCGTTGCTCTACTGTGTGTGTGTGTGTAAGACGG
This sequence comes from Anopheles farauti No. 4, assembly GCA_000956215.1. Lineage (NCBI taxonomy): Eukaryota > Metazoa > Arthropoda > Insecta > Diptera > Culicidae > Anopheles > Anopheles farauti No. 4. The sequence continues at coordinate 1,646 of JXWZ01012467.1, forward strand.
CTACCCGAGCGCATGTTAACACTACACCGACACAAAGCTCTTTTAACCCGGCCTCAGACCACTTTTCTTGCGGACGTGAAAAATGCGAAAAATATAACATACGTCTCAGAAAATAAAAACAAAAACAACACTGAAGGTTAACCGAACTTTTCGTACCGGTAAAAATAATAAAAGGAAACAAAACTCCATGTGCCTTGCGGGGCAGCAATTAGGGGGCCAGTTCGGTCAGGTGAAAACGTCACCACCGTGCAGAAGTTGCTTTTGCCTCCTGTTTTGTGGTCCCCTTTTTCGAGCTCGCGTTCCCGTCCGGGTCCGGGTGCAAAATAAAACCCTCCCAAAATGGAGCCCGCTGCCCGCTGCTGTCTCAAGGTCTTTGCGCGAGTGACCATTACTTACTTTTATGTTTCGCTGCCTCTTCCGTGCTGGCGTCGCTTCTCACCGATGTGCAATAATTTTCACCTTTTTCCCGCGCGCCATAAACACATTTCACTTTACGGACGAGCACAAGACGAGACGAGGGAAGGTATAAATACAGCAGAACAGAATTGCACTCAAAAATCACTCCTCAAACGTAGCAGGGGTTTTGGTAGGAAACTATGCACAACACACGACGCACGCGGGTTTGGTTTTTTTTTTCTTTCTTTCTTGACACTTCACACCTCAAAAAGAAAGCGCAAGCGGTTTGCTTTCGCTTTTGCCTTCCGCAGGGGAAGAGGAATAAAGAATATCCCCCTCGAGGGTATTTTTGTGCGTGTGTACGTGTGTGTGTGTGTGTGTTTGGAGGTATTGACCGCGGGCTCTTGCGCTTGTCACCTCGAAACGCTTGTCACACTTCACACTCACCAACCGAAACCGAGGCCTACTTTTTCGCCCTTAGACACACCGCGCACGGATGGTGTTAACGATTTTCACCCGTACATGCACTTCTTTCCAGTGTGTATGAATGCTTGCTGTGACAAACACTCACGCTGCTACTGCTGGTACGATGCGCGCGGACTGATTGGGAACTGATCGGAATTTCGGCTCGCTCGGCTTTCACTTGCGATCTTGCGTTTTGGGAACGATAGAACACTGAAAACGCGCATGCGCACACGATCACTTGGGCCAAAGAAATATCACTCACACGATGAGGCTCTGGAAAATTGAACAAGATGGAGAAAGGATTAAGCTTACGAGTGGTGCAAAGTATGGAAAAAGCATACTTCTAACCACCAAATTACTCAGTGGCACGATCACTGGCGCCAAAGTATGTCTTAGCTGTTTGGCGATAAGAAAAAAAAAATCACTCGGAAGACATTTTATTCGTATTGGTCAGAATTTCTTTGCAATTCCTTTTCCCAATTTCACGATCGTACCGAACGACTCGAATCGCTTTTTTTGTCACTCCTCGCAACGCGTTACATTCTACCAGTAACGCTGTACCCGCTCGTTTGGCTCGAGCCACGATCGTTAATCATCAGCGCAAAATAAAACCGGCTCCACTCTGCCACACACACGGCACTACCGACACGAAACCGGGTCTTTGCTCGCCTGTTGATCCTGCTGCACTCACTTTCTCGCTAATATGTCGCGCACGCCTGCTGCCGAAACGGATTGCCCACCAATTAAGTTTCAACGCCGCATTCGCGGAAGATCATCTGTCGTTTTTCTCTTCCCTCGCTACACAAACACTTGGCTTTCACTGATGTGCACCACTTTTGGATGATTTCTTTTTATTTGATCAAGAACTCGATTTGTTTTTCTGCACACTTTACCTTTTCCGCTGCACAACACTGCCGAACCACCGTTTCAACACACTTCCAAGCGAACATTCCCCGCGTGCATTCAGAAAACGAGCCCTGCTGCAAGCGAGGAAAACTTCTTTGCGACGCCGGCAAACGTCCAGCTTGTGTGGTTTTGTTTGTTTGTGTGTATTTGTGGGTTGTCTGCGTGTCTTGTCTGCCTGAAAGACGCCGTGTTTTCTTGCCAAAGACTCGCTCGGGTGTGGTGGGGACTCTGGTACCGCCGCGTGTGCGTACTTGGAGATTTAAAACTCGACTGGCGCGCGCGGTGTACATGAAAGCTCCTCGTCGCGGGTTCGGCGGCAAGCACAACAACATTGGGCACTCACTTGTGTCTCTCTCGTAAGCTGGGGAGTGCTGAGAGTGAGTGCGAATGCAAACGGTGAGTGGCGGGAATATTATGTTACAGAAATAGTTAAAATATTGTTAAAACACCTCTTCGAAAGCGATTTTTACGTTGAATAATTGAAGAAAGGTTCACTGTTTAAGGTGAACACGCTCATTTAAAATGTTATTTATTACTTAATTCCATTATTGATATCATAATATTTACATTTACTTATATGTGTTTAATATTTACTTATAAGTGTAAATGCGTTAAAGCTCTGCTAATAAATTTCTAACTTTCGGAACAATTAGAAAGAAGAGAAATTTTTAACTTTCGGAATAAATGTATCTTAACCTTAGGTTATGTATTAACACTACCACCAGTATGTCAGTACTGATAGCGTCTGGTACCAGCTAAGGTTTGAAAGTACATCTTCTTGTAATGATTCTCGTTAACTACAGCAACAGTTCAAAATATAAATGCTTTTTTCTATTTAACGTAAAAATGAACTTATTTTCGGCGTTAATCACATTTTGACCGAATTTCTTAAACAAAACTCTCATAGTCCCAGGGTTGTACCCAGTTTTGGGACAAAAAGGCTACTCAAACCAGCTGATCAAAGCACTGACATTATCCCAAAATTTGTTTTCAGCAGCAACTAAAAATTTCTGGTGTTTCTAAGTACAAACTATGTGTTGACTATGTGACTTACAATAAATGATAAAATTTACGGAGCAGCAATTAGCACCTCAAACGCAACCGATTCGAACCGATTGGTAACAAATTTATCTCAGTAGCTATGGTGCTTCAAAACCACTTTACCACTTTATCAAACGGACCTTTACCGCGAACCCAGTGCAGCTCATTCACGCATAAAACAATGCGCTTCTGCGGACCGGTTCCGGTGGTTGAGTAACTGTGTTTATGTTCGTTTCGTGTTGCTGATTTTTTGTTCTCTTCCAGTGCTTAGTTATGCACCATGCTCCCATTAATCGGCAGTCGTTCTACCCGCAGCCAAAGGGTATGCTAAGAACGCTTTCACGTCGAATGTTCCGCTTTTTACGTGCGCTTCTAGTTGCACACACACACACTGTGCAATTTTAATTAACACCACTACCGAACCGAGGTAACAATAATCTCTTCCTTTGCGCTTTCCCTCGCTATTTGCAGCACACTTCCGTTCGAACCCGTACACCGCAATCAGTTGGTTTGCTGACCGGCGGTAGAATAGGCTGGCAAATTTTCGCTTCATTATGCTAATGAAGCCTTTAATGTATGTAGATTTTTCAATCGGAAGTGAAGTGCGAAACAAAACAAAAAATAAATAAAGCACACCGATTGGTTCGAGGGTGCAATCTGCGCTACCCGGTTATGAATATCAGTTGAGTTGTGATGTGTAGTTTAGGTGGAGGAGTAAGTTTTTTTTTTTTAGAAAAACGCATACTATGAGTGAATTGTTCCAAACTCATTATTCAGATTGACAAATTTCTCAATAAATTTCTACAGTTTGCTTATAAATAAAACAATCATTAAATTCGGTATGTGTGTCTGCACCGGTCTCTCCACAGTCGAAGCAATTCAAAAGCAATTCAAAAACATCGTAATGTTTTTGAAGCGATGAAGCTGCAAAAAAAGTTTGAATAAATGCCTTTCACAATACGCATATCACGTTCTTGAGGCAGCCGCAAACGCTTTCGCTGGTTGAGAGAGGGGCTCTCACGAAAGCACGAACGTGGATCCGAAGCTCATACTCTCAGTATCTCAGTCAACCCGAAGCGATTGGCATGCTCAATCGCTTCGTGAGAGCTCCCTGAAATCTCGCCCCAAGCTCCAACAACCCAAACAAAACTGTCTGTTGTGTTTTGTAGGAGAAATGAACGAATAAAAACAAATCCGAACCGAAACAGAAAAAGCAGATGGTCTACCCAGTGTTCGAGGGAAAGAGAGAAATATAGCGAGTGAGAGAGAAAGTAAGGAATATAGACAAAAAAAACATAAATATAAAAAGATGCAATATTAAGAAAATAGCAACACACTTCGGCAAGAACCCATCATCGTTCTCTTGGCATCCGATGCAACAGTTCCCTACACGGGGCGATGCCACTGGAACCATTTCCTTTCGCTTCTTTCTCAACTTGCACCAACTTACTCCCCACAAACCCACTCACACAGACACAGTCACACACCTCAAAAAAAAACATCATCATCCGTTGCATCGCCGGGAAGCTAAAAACGCACCCAGGCAGCATAGCATTTTAGCATAAAAGAGAAATGAGAATAAATACAAATGAATTATTACCGCATCAGATCGTGCGGTTGAGGCGGCTGCTGCTGCTGGTTCTGATGATGCTGGCTGGCTGGCTGGCTGGCTTGTATGTGTTTCGCCGCAGTGTTGGACAACCTACCGAGAGACCGGCTTTAGCCAGCTCAGAAAAGGGCTCGACCGTTCGCTTTTGTTTCGGTGGGATGGAAGGGCGTCGGGTGCGGAAAGTCAACGAAGATATGCTCTCGAGCCGAGTCGGGCGACGACGACGACGACAACGACGACAACGATGAAACGAAACCTTCTCTGCGGCTCGTTTTGGAGTGCTTTTGCCACCCGCTCCCTCCCATCGCGTATCGCCTGCAAAGGGAGAGGCGTGTGAGTGTGTATGTGCGGCAGGGCTGCAGGCAGGAAGGAAACAGAACGAAAGCGGTCTAGTGGGGGACCCACTCTGCAGCACGAAAAGAGATAAGAAAACCAGTTGATTTTCTTGAAACACTTCTGCAGCGCGAGCAGTAGGCAGGAAAGGAGGTAGGTAGCATCAACAGGCGTTCGGTGCGAGCGTGAACGAGACGACGACCGTGATGCATAAGCGGGCAGCGATGCGTTGCAGAATTCGCGTGCGTCGAGAACCCGCCGGCGAGACGATGGCAACGGTTCTGCGGGCGGCCTCCCGACGCAATTCACATCCTGCCTGTATTTATTCCGGTGCCACGCATGCATGTATGCACCGCGTAAACCGTTTTCCTGCCGTGCCCTCCTCCTCGCTCCAATCATCCGCAATTGGTTCGGATAGTAGGAACGGGAATACGATATCTCACTAGGCGCGAGCGTTTCAGAACCACCAAGAACGTGGTCAAGGGCTATATTATTGCATTGATTTCTATCCTATAGTTTTATAGGGATTGGAATAAAAGAATTTTGGAAAAAGGGAAAGAATCCAGCCTAGACCGTAATGTCAACATACATGAACTGAGCGACTGTATGATCGAGTTCGGGTTCGTCGCTTAAATTTCATACGAAAGACTTCAACAGTTGTTGAAAAAAATATTGTTCTGTCTGATTGATTGATTCTGATTGTATTGTCTGAGCGTTGTAGATCCAACTGTTGTTTTACAGTCAATTTCTAAGGAAGATTCGAAGTTCTAAATGTTACGATGGTTAAAATTAGGTAAATAAAATTGAATCAAATAAAAAAATCAATCCTTTTTTCGACTATTACAACACACACCACTCTCTTGCTTATACCTTCTTTGCGAACGCTGTGAAATCTATGCTAAAAGAAAAAAATGCTCCCCAAACATCCTCTCCCTTCCCAAAAGCTCCCGGTAAACCGGGATCCATACCTTGCGGGGTGCATCATCGGCTTCATGTTTGGCGAACCGCGAACAAACACAGACACGAACATGATCCAAACAAACACGGTCATGCAGATCGCGCCCGCACATACACGCACACACACACACATGTTCAAGCAACAACAATCGACGAGGGGTCTCGGCAGATGCAGTTTGTGTGTTTGGGGAACGCTGGGAGGATATGGCGTGCAGAAACCTGTTTCAAGTGCGAGTGGTGAAACCCGGGATGAGACGTTCTTACCGTTCGCAAAAGCACCCGCACACACACACACACACACTCGATCATTCCCGTCCCGAAGAAAGATGAACCTTGCGTGCCATCCTTCGCTACTGCTCCGTTCTACACGATCCACGAACATGAAAAAGAGGAATATTACACACAGCAAAAAAAAAACAGACAAAAAAAAACCCCTTCAGAATAACTTTTCGAAGTTCCTCCACCATGTTTCCCGTACGGGGATGTGTGCATTTGTGTGCGTTTGTGCACCGGAAAGCGCTTTTTCCCATTTCCCAGAAAACATTCCACTCGGAGTAGCTCTCCACGAGAAGGAGGCACGTTCCGGGCATTAAATATGCGGGTGTTTCTTTGGCCAGTTCGGAATTGTCTGCATGCACATGGCGACCGAATCATACCGGCGGATGGAACAATACTTTTCGCAATACGGTGGCTCCGTAGTGCCAGGCAACATCGGAACGCAAAACTATCATCGATGTTTTTTTGTTTTGTTTCATTCCTCCATGCGATGGGACCGGAAAGAAGCGAAACAAGAACGCAAATAAACAATCTAACTTTTTCTTCCCGAACCCCTAGCCCGATCCATTTGGGATACAATTTCTCCCGGTTCAGCGTGGAGTGGGAGGAATCTTGCACACATAGCGACCGGGCACGTGTGATGCGCACCAACGGAACGACACATTTATGACAATCGGTCGTAGCCTTGAAGCCAATCGTACCAACTTTTTCTCGTTTAATTTCGCCCGCCAGGTCGCGGTGTTTTCCATCCGTCCCAAGCACCAGCATTTGACAGTTTTGAGTGCAACTTAAATGGGTTTAACGAAGAAAAAATATATACAAACGGCAGATGGATCGAGGTACGGAGTCACAAAACCGTCTCACCATAAGCGGCCGTTTGTGTGGGTGTTTTATTCTTTGCGGAATGATGCATGCGTCAGCTTTAATTTTCACAGGCTCCGCTTGCACGACCCCTTGCAGCACCCCTTTGCACGCCCGAAAATGGTCCCTTCCCGTCAAAAGCCTCGGAGTCGCATGCATTCATTTCGAAGCCTCAATCACCATCATCACCGACGTTGCGAATGGCCGGGCCCCTAAAAACGACACGTTTCGATGAAATGATGTGTTTGTGTGTGCCGTTTGTTTTCTTTTGTTGTTGTTGTTGTTGTTGTTGGTTGCGGCACACGGTTTCGTTGGCCCTCTCGGGTTGCGGAGGGTTGGGATGAGCTTTCGCGCCGACGGTTCCGGTGCCGGGATCGATCCCATCGATTTTAAGAACAGGTTTTAAGCGATTACTGCGAATGAATCATGGCTATTTGGAGCGAGCAGTGAAGGGATGGCCTTTTTGGGGTAGTCGCAATTTAATTGTGCACTTTTTTGGTGCTTTTTCAAGAGACGAATTGTTGATAGTATCTTTGAACCTATGCACCGAGTGTGAGTGGCGTTCATTTTATTATTTTTAGTCAGAAAGGGTATTCGTTGCATATTATCGCTTTAGAAGTAAATAAAAAAGACAATCGACTATTTTGACGAAATATTGAGTATCTCTTATTAAATTCTAAAATGTGCTATATGTTGGGGCTCAAAATCACTTTTTCAAATAAAAACAAAAAAGTATATGTTGTTTTTGATAATCAGCGTTGAAAAGTTTTATTATCGAATGAGTGGCTCGATCTATTGGCAAATGCCAAAAACTACCTTTAAATATATAATTTTTTAGGACTTTTACTCTTTTTACTATTACTATCACTTTTATTTACTTTTGACTATTTTCTCTTTGTTTTTTTTGTTTTTGTTTATGACTCATCTAAATGTGTATTTTTTATGTTTGAATCCTTACGAACTTTTCTGTTTATATACAACGTATTGCTCTGATCTCTCTCTCTTCTTCTTTCTCTCTCTCTCTCTCTCTCTCTCTCTCTCTCTCTCTCTGCCTATTAAATGTTGAGCTTTCTGTTTAAAATGTTACGACCACAAAGCTTAACACGTTGGCACTCTAACAACCGAGCAAGGAGCAATAATCGTAGCTTATAGTGAAACTATAGTTAGCGCTTGTTTATTATTAATTGATATAAAGGCATAGTTTTCTCATCATCATCATCATCATCATCATGGCCCGCAGACCGACGTCATCTGCAGACCAATCACCAGCTTCACCGGGGAAGGTCAATAGTATTTAACAAGCGGTGCGACCGGGTCTGGACCCGCCAAGCCACCGAGTGCTTGAACTCACCGTAGCGTACGTCTTAACGACGGTGGCAATTAGGAGATACTTGAAAAGTAACAAACCAGTTGCGAAGAAAATTCGCAATCCAGCCCCATTAAAGGTGCAAAGGGGTGGGTGGGATGTAGGAAATCTACGATGAAGCAAAACTTCCTCTGCGCTACCGGGCGCTGAAGGCAAACATAGTAATAATAAACAAAACAAAGCAGCCTCTTACAGCAGCAACAGCAGCAGAGGCAACAACAAAAAAAGCCTACATCACACGAAACAAAATAAGGCTCCACCGACACTCATCATGATTATACGACCCTACCAGCGTGCCCAGCGTCAAGTACAACCCGTGCAGGCAACCATCAATCCATTACTGTAATAACCCGCGGGTGCTGCCCGGCTTTCCCCGAGCGTCGCGGCCACCTTCCAAGCGAAAGGAATTGGCTTTTATTGGCACTGAATAAATTGTTTGATATTTCTCATAACTCTCCAACACCCGGCCCGCTTTGGAGATCGTTCTTTGGCGTCAAGAGCGTCGATCCCTCTTGCTAGCCGGAGCCTGTCCGCTCGTCCCGCAAACACTTTCCGTCTCAATCGGTCAGCCAGCGCTAGCGCAAGGAGGATAAATTAATTACACGACACCGCACACCGCTGCACCTGTTCGTCTCGGCTCGGTTCTGTACCGTGCAGCTAACTCAGCATCGCCATCAACACCATCATCATCTGTTCTTGCGCACCCCGGTATATTGGACAGCGGGTTGAGTCTTAGAATCGATTATCGACCATTCGGAAGACACACGACATTCGCAAGACGTCGTGCGATTTCCGCTCGCCCGAGTTCTTCCACCGCGCAAGAAGGGGGAAACAAATGGGGTTGAGTTGTTGCTGAAACTGTTGCTATCCGTATTTTACGAGTCGCCGGACCAATTATCGCCACATTACACAGCTGCCTAAACATCCGTTTCCGGTCGTTTCTGTGTTGTGCTCGGCAATGCTGTGGGAAAGAGTTGTGGTTTTTCGTTGAACAAAATAAATGTAATTCGCCACCGGAGAATTCATGTACCAATTGAATCCCAATG
>JXWZ01012473.1:0-11325 GCA_000956215.1 Anopheles farauti No. 4
TGATTTTTGTTATGCTATTGCCGGTGATCTTTTTTGTGCTTCGTGTGTTTTTTCCTCTTCTCGTCTCTCTTTTTCTCTTTCCTTCAAGTTTGTCTTGGTTGCAGCACAAAATGGTAGGCTGCAAATGTCTGTCATCCAAAAATGTTGCCACCAAAGCGAGTGTTTTTTGCAGTATATATTAAAAGCTGACTAAAGAGAAAAGTTAAAAAGCAAAATCTGGGAAAATGAAAAATACTCAAGTGCATGCAGCCGGGATAAGCAATCAAAATTAACAAAACAGACTATGGTGCTATCGCCAACCAGTGCATCCCTTCAGGAATTTTCCTCCTCAGTTGCTGCTCGACAGCCGGTGCCCGTTGATGTGTCCTTTTGACGTCTATTATTTAAAGGCAACGGGTAAAAGAAGACGCCACAAGAGAGATAAAAATGGAAAAAAGATAACATAAAACCCGGGGAGACGAAATGGAGCGCACATTAAGGTATGCAAGGGTAGTTGAAAAGAATGTTAATCACCCCTTGCTCTTGATTCTTTGTTAGAAATGGTACGAGAGCGGTTGTGGCAGGGTGGAGGTTGTATGTAGGCCGTTGTTCGTTGGTTGTGGCTGTCCTGGTGGTTACTCATAATTAACCAAGCGACATGTCAACGCTCTTTCACGTTCATGTCCTTGCAAAACACAAAGTGCTCATAAAGGAACGTCGACGACACGGATTTTGTCTTTGGAAGGGACCAAACAGAGCGACAAAATGACGCTTCCTTATCGGAACGCTCATCAAGCTGGTAATCCAGTTGGGCTCACTATCTCGATGAAGATGTTCTTCTGCTTTTTAGTTCCAGAGAGGATTCGTTAGCGGGATAGTGGTGAAAGTGGTTTCGTAATTAGGAATGATCCGACGAAATTCAACACCTATGTGTGAGCATTCCGTATTAAGGAGCCGGATGTGGAAGAATTATTGATGTAACATACAAATGAAACGCACGGTATTAAATACGCCAGCCGCTGGTTCAATAAGCAGTTTTGCCCAATGGAAATTGTTAATGCATTAACAGTATAATAAACCATAAAATAAAACGTAACAGTTTCACACCTGGCCAAGTGTGTGGTTTACGGTGCGACAAAAATTCGAAGGTAAAAATAAAAATACACGCTACACTTTCATATCCCATTTCCGGCCATGGCTGTCATTGTTGTTTGTCCTATCCTGACGGTAGCCATATTTTGTGCATTAAATCGTTCTTTATGTTCATTTCTTTATTCTCGATTCGGCGGGAGGTATGAAAACAGCCGAAAAAGCCCACAAAGCTCCACCAAACCCACATCTATTCAATCCCAATTTTACGACTATTTCTGTACTGATCCTGGATGGTACTATTTCGGGTGAGTGACTATAAAAACCAAAGACATGGCAATGAAAGAACTTCGAACCGCATCCGGAAGAAAACGGAAAGGCTCAACTGCGTTGAACGAACACAACACAACAACAAAACATCGTGCCTCCGTGAAACCGACCGCACACAGATGGCCAACAAATATGGAAGCCTATAAACGTAAAACGCACATGATCTGAAAAGTAGAAGAAAAGAAAGTACATCACGGAAATTCGGTCGACCGTCCAAACCAAAAGCGCGGTATCCCTCCAAACCGTCAACCGATCCCTCGACGACTAGCGTCTAGCGAAGGACAGTCGTAAAATTGACCATTCACCGCACCACGTACCGGACCCGTCGCGGGCATGGCGTCTAGGTTCCCCAATTGGATGGCAGCATTCAAGCAGAACGTATCCACTCGCATGAGCACCCGGTACCGGGCTATCAGTTCAACATCATCGACATCGCATAGTTGTCGTCACCATCTCGTACCGTAATTTCCAGTGACATTAACTCACCTCGGTGCCACTGGAAGCATATGTGCTAGCCCAGGGCAAACCGAAATGTGTGTCGAAGTTAGGGGATGAAGTCACGGATACAGATAATATTTATAAATCACAGCCAATCAAGGTTTCCCATTGGTAATGGCTTTTTTATCGTTGAGAAGTGTAGTGGTAAGCAGGGTGACGAATATTTCAAAACATGAAGGTGACACTAGGGGCGCATTAATTTGTCACAAATTTAAAGCTTATTGCTTTTAAGAAAACTCTAATTTAAGACAGCAAATATTGTTAGCGAAAATAGCATGTAATGTACACGAGAAATTAAAAATAAATCATCAAAATGAAGATTATGTAGAATGTGCCCATGCTATCCAAACATTCTTCAATATTTGTTTATGAATATCGCAAACGCCGCGAATTTACGAAATAATATTCGCACGCACAGAACCCAATAAAAAAATGAACCTCTTATCTGATCCCATTTATGTCTCAGTTTATACGTGCGGTTGCCAACAATCGCCAACAAAAGGTGGCGTGCAAAAGGGATTGGGTGATGAATTCTTTTGTGGATTAGCACTCTACTAACTCCTTAAGCCCATGGGGTTTAGTGCCCAAGTCCGAGAACTCAATAGTCTGATAATGGAACCGGAGCGAACGGGTGATTTTCCATCCAGCCGAGCTGCTGCCGAGCAGCAGTGCAAAAGGGGCAACAGGGTACAACCAGAGCCGTGGGCAGAACTGCCAAAGGACAGGGCAAACTTTTCGATAATGTAGTTAAGGATTCGATGGACGGATAAACTTTTTCTACCGGCCCCACACTTCTCTATTTATAGGAGGCCGCCGCAGCCCTATGTGTTAGACCGTCAAACAGGGACCAAACAACCGATGGCGTTGGTCGAGGATTGGAGAGTTGGTAAATGTGACTGGTTGTGGGAGGGAAAATGGTTATCTTTAATTTTTTCATTGATTATTGATTAAATGGGATGGATTTGTGAAATGTAAATATAAAACATATGGGGTTCCGTTAGGTGCACGACCAATATTTTCATTAACAACGAGGAAATCTGGTAGCATATTATTGTCTATTTTTGTTTGTTGAGTTTATCTGTATAAATCAGTACAAAATAACACTTTGTTGATTTTTTTTAAAGTTTAATCTAACTGATAAACAAAACACAATTGAAACACAAAAAATAAAACAATAATGCATCCCATTTGAATGCAGTATTTGGTAGTCGTGCAATTATGTGTGTGTCGTAAACATTTCATAAACATAAATAAGTTTTTTTTCCGAAGCAACGTTTAAGAACGTCAACTTGCTAGCAATATCAATTATCAAAAGTCCTATCCTATTGGTTTTATTGTGACGAAAGAACGAAACTCAAACAAAAAACATAAAAGGGAATACAATATGCGTTACTGTGGATTTTCTGGTGCGTCGAATTTATATCGCTAGAATGTTCTACCAATGCTACAAAGTAGATGTCTGGACGACATTTATTGAATAAAATCATCCGAAAACATCGACATTGCTCGACGTCGATGTGATCCAGAAGTATTAGGAAATACGACGAGAATGAAAAATAAAAAACAAATCCTACGCTACGAAACCTAGGATGCTTCCAAGATCATCAATGAATATTTTAAATATTAAAAGCATCCCCTAACAGTTCTGGCTCCGGTAGCCAAAAGCCGGGCGCACTTACTTCACCGAAGCTACACATACACACACAACATCGATTCGATAGTAGAAGCGAACGTTCCGAATCCGATGCCCTTTCTCGCCTCGGAATAGGGAGAGTGGTTGTAGTGAAATCAAAAATGAAATTTAATTTTCCGTCGCCTTTTTCGACCGAACGCACGGCGCAGCACACACACAGACACACACACACATACATACTCCCACGAACATAACGACAGACTTTTGAGCCCGAAGAAACACTACCCAAACGCTTTTTCATGCCGCCCACCACATACCCCGTTTTTGCCTTCACACAAGATCGCTGCTACCAGGATCCTCTAAATGCACACGGCCACGGTAACCATGATACTCTGCGGTGAAAATACTTTGGTCCTTCTTCTTAATTTTCCTAGTGATTATAAATTCTGCTTGTGGTTTAAAAACGAGCACTTGGTTGCGAACGCCGTCGCCCCCAACGAAGCCACCATACGCGGGTCACGTGAAAAAGCGGTGCTCACGAAACGGCGTTAAAACTATGACGAAACGTAAAATGCATTCCCCTGCAGACCGATGGCAGAGCGTTGAATGTTCACGGACTGGGTAAAGATTTCCGGCATTTTAGTTTTCATGAATTTACTTTCTACTCACTCTTCTACAATCGTTCGTTCGCTCTCGCTCTCGTTCTCCTCTACTCTGTTCACGTTGCAGCTACCCTTGGTTAACCAATTTTCCGGCCGATCTGCACGGTGCAAAATCTCTGAGTGTTAAAGGTGCGGTTGCTCTCTGGTCGCGGCGCCAAACGAACTTCACGCTACTAAAAGTGGAATCACAAATCCCAAAACGCGATGGTGAAAACGGTCGTGTGGTCAGGACAAGCAAGACGCGGATGTTTCGAGGTTGCGTTTTATGAAAATTCGAGATGCTTAAGATATTGTCTCCTTTTTTCCTTTCGTTAGCTTACCACGTTCGAAATCGTTAAACTGCTCAAACTTTTTTGATCGTTTTTTCTTCATTGGCTCAGTGTATGTGTGCACAATTGCAAAAGTGTGAGTATGGCAGAGCCCACTGGTTTGTTCGTCTCAATCCCCCGCCGCGGTAATTACACTTTCTCATCCCTATCGTCTTTCTTCACTCTAATGTTAAAGTAATTAAAATTTAAATTTGCACCGCACAAAGAGCAGAAGTAGTAGCAAGGCTTCCTCTTTCCCACCAAGGGGTCGGGCGCAGTAGATTCACTTTACTAAGTACCGGGCGCCTCCACCGTCTCCATCGGCTCGTAGCTCATTGCGTTTGGGGCCTGAAGCAGTAAAATATATCAACTCTAACGTTTAAATGCGGCACGGATATGCGGCGGAATGGCCCACCGAGCTTTTACTTGCATGCTGTTTTGCTTTTACCATGCCTTTTGCACGAGTGAGTCACCCAACGAGCGCACCCGAACGGATGAAGCTTTCAAAGGCAAATGTTAATTCCTTTTCCGCTTTTTGCTCGGACCTGTTTTGCTTTTATATTGTGCAACGGACTGCTACTACGCGAGACGATCGTAACATAAAAAAACGACACTCACACAACCTCAGATACCCCGCCGCAAAGGCTAAATCTCGGGGAAGCAACTGATAGCAGCGCGAAAAGTTAGCGTTTCCGACCCACCCTCTCCCACTATGATTTCTACGTTGCTATCGGTCTGCCACAATCCGGAGTGGGAGTGGGATAGTTCCTCTCACTACCACTAGCATCCACCCAGGACGGGAAGATGTTTCGGACACTAATGGAAATATTTAAAACATTACAACTTTTAATTGTGTACCGATCCGGCGACACTCTGCGAAGCAGAGTAGATCTATTTTATTATTACGGATCATTTGCTACTTCAGGTCTGGTTGCAACGCGCTCAAGCGTGCTTCGAGTTTGATTTCATTATCTTCCGACTCATTAATTTTATAAGATGCTGCAATGCACTTTCCGGGGTTAGCAAATTATGTACAACTTCTGCTTAGTGTTCAACAGTTCCTGTGCTGGGGGTGAAGCTTTTGAAATGTGCATCTCAAGTTGAGCGATGGTCACAGCAATTTCAAAGCAAATTTAATAACAAAGCAATTCATGCTTACATTTTATGAACTCTTAACTTTTAAACAAATCTCGCGTTTTCATTCGACCCAAGTAAGAATCGAATGTGTAAACTATTATTTAACGTTCGAATTAACGATGAGTGTTAAAGCAAACAGAACAGAAGCGCTTCGATCCTTTACGTGTGTTATTCATGCCACGGGTTCGCAACATTGAAAGAAAATAGAAAAGTAATTAGAAAACTTGCAAGACCCTTGTGTCCGTTCCTTTGGGTGCTTCTTCTCCTGCACTTTCTTCTTAACGCTTCATTATAAGCGCACATCTAGTCCGCCGACTATCCGCCTTACCGGGTGCACCATACTATTTGTGTAGCAACAACGTCTCGTTGGCTAAACAAAAGCCAAAGCACCGCTGGTAACGTGTGCACGAGCGTATATCGTGTCGTGTCGAGAGTTGGGGAGTTTTATTGGTATGAAACGAAATCAATTACAAAAGTTTTCGTTACCCACCCGACGTTCTCCAGCCCACAGCAACCAACCGGTACCGCGTGTCACCGAGAAAATGCATCCTCTTGCTTGTCACGGTGCCCTCGTCGGTCACTAATACATCAATTGCTTTTGTCAAACGCCACATTTGCTTTACTGTGTTGACAACGAACATGAAACAATGAACCTATGGAGGCGATTATTGCTCAGGTTTTGAACAAACCATCCAATCCAAGCAAACGATCTGAGAGATTTTGGTATTTTTATTGTATATACATTGTTGTTGTTAGTTTAATTTTCCATCGACTGAACTGAGCCGAAAGTTGAATAAACTAACTTAAAAAAATGTATGGCTGCTGATGGTAATAATGTTAAAAAAAAGTAATTTTATTTTGAAATACAGAACTGCGTTGTACAAGTAACTAAAATTCAGATTAAACGTAAAATTTTTCAGTAAATGATTCTGTTTGAGCAAAAAGTGAGATACAGCTGTAAAATGTTTTTAACCTTTTTTTGTAGCTGCTATGGAGAATTGGTACAAATATCAAAGAGACGATATAAGCAAATGGGATGGTTAATGCATAAGATTATGTTTAGCATTCAAACATAAAACATAAAACTCAGCCATTCATATCCATTCGGAAAACTCAGCCATTCAGGGGTACATTTTTCTTTTCTTATATGTCATGCTTATTTTTACTTTATTTAAAATTTATAATATTTTATTAATGTAAAATAAAATAATGTAAATGTAATGATGTAATGTAAAAGTTAAAAAATATAACAAATCACAAGCATTTAATTACCGCTTCGTCTAAAGTTAAAGTAAGTTTGCATATAGAAGGATTTTTTTTTCTGTTTTTTATATTTTTATGCCCAACCCAAGGATTGGGTTAAATTGGGAATAGTAATTATTTATCGTATTATTAAAAATATGACAGAAATTCATATCGTTTTTCGTGTTTTTGCTTTTAGTAAAAAATCGAACATGTTATTCAAAAAATGAATTCGTAATTCATGTGTTGCCAAATAAATTTTGTTACAGAGGATTATCAAATTAACATTACGAGGCAAAGATGTACGAGAAATTCACGAAAGCATAATCAAATAGTATTCGCTTGATGAGAAAAAAATCGTTCTCCTTTAGCTACATTGCAACATGCTTTCGTTCTAACAGCTTTGGTCGTCCAGATGTTAGTCGTTAGGAGTAAGTGAGAATTGAACTGGTAATTTTCCTTGTACCGCACGCGTTGAATTGATTTTTCCTTCGTAACGCAACGTATACCTCAAGTTGGTCGATATCGATCACTGCTGCAAGCAAGGTAAGTAAGCCGCAGAGAAATAAATTAGTCGCTCAAGTTTTACTCCATTTCATCACATCTTAGCCTCGAAGGCACACAATAGGTTTATGTTTTTCTTGGAAAGTGAGTCATGTGGAGTGAAACTACACTTACGATGTTGGTTATAAATCTTGCGAAGGTTCTATCCATCGCATGACAAATTACTTTTCGGTAAAGATACCTGGTAGTGAATTCCATTATTTATGTCCTTCCCAATGAAAGTTTCGTAACCTTTACAGACTGAAGTAGGATACCGTACGTTGTTTACATGCGAGTACAAGGGATAAATTCTCACAGGATTAAGCACAACGGGTCAACGTAACTTGACACATTCTACATCCTGCACCCTACCTGCACGCGCTCGCATGGTGCTAGGACAACAATGCATTGGGAAATGCACTATATACCCGAAAAACAATGCTAACAATACGCGATTTTTCTTACTAAGCTTTCATTTGGTTTAAATGTCCGTTGCTTTTGTGCTCACACCGAACAGGGTATGGTACTCTAGACAAGTCGCTTCCACACTGCGCGGGGGATTCGTTCGTTATGTTTGTCGTTGAATTAAAATGATTAGAGAGGAGTTTCACAGACATCCTCCCGGCGTGCGAGTGTGCTTTATTTAAATAGCCACCCGAAAACCAGTGCCCAGGATAGCAACGAACCCCAACCGAAAACAATCCGCAAATTCGTCTCACCCATCAGAACACGGATGTGCTTGGGGAATTAAGAAAAACCCTGAGCTCATGTACAGCCGTGCGGGACGGCGGGAATTTCCATTACGGAAGCAACGAAAGAATGACCTCAATTTGAGTTTTACGGCAGTGGAGCTGTGAACGGACGAATCCGTTCCGGTGTATAATGAAAAAAGAGGCTCCCCATTATAGGTACAAGCCGATGGGAATAATTTTGCAAATGTATCATTATTTTTTGGCACTTCCGAGGTGCTATCGAAACGAAAGGTGTAGTCTGTACGGTGAACGGACTATATGGGTTTCGCCTTGCGTTCTGCGTTTCTACATCAAACGATAGCGCGTTCGTTCATTCGTGCACGGCACAGTCGTCCATTCTGTTTCATACCAGACTCCAGTTGTAGCCGTACCCCAGCAGCGGCCGGAGGAGCACTGCTACTGGTACGGTGGAGAGTTCATGGATAGTACATGAAATTCAAAATTATGCATACTTCCGAGTGCATCATGCGCCATCGTACGAAAGCAACCGCTCAACGCCGGCTGCCCACAGTGCCACACGGGAACGGACGGATGGCTCGAATGATAGAAAGTGTGTAGATTCATTTCTTTTATACACACACACACACACACACACACTCATACACACAAACAAACACATTGCGAACGCACAGTGTGTACACACGCAATCCGCTGGTGTGAGGGCGTTGGATCACGGACAAGCTGGATCATTAGATGGTGGCGTTTGCAGGTGGTTGGGATGGGAGGTACCGAAAGGTGGCGTACTTTTTGCAGTAGCAATCTGCCCAAATCGCATCTGCATTCCGACCGAGTGCCATGGCCGCCGGTCTCCATCACGGTTGGCTTTTATTCGTTATTCCATTTAGAGTTTTCCCCCGTGGTGGAGGCTCAGCGAGTTATTGCTTTTGAAACATACGGATGACAGTGCACTTGATGGTGGACATTTTTTTGTCATTGTCTCAAATACGTGTAGCGCATCAAGAACGATGATGTGGACGAAGAGAAGCGAAAAAAGGATGTGTTACTTTCTCGGTACAACAGTTTTGTAATTTTGTAAGGAATTTGATTGAGGTTCTTTGACAATTTTGTTTCGATGATTTGTTATCAATAGGTAGTTTTGGTATTTTGAAATTAAAAATAAATGGCAATAAAATACAAACTTTGGATCAGGCTACATGCTGCGAGTGAAATTCTCTAGAGCATTACTAATTTATGAACAAAAAATAATCGAACCATTTATTATTCCTAACATCCCACTATCTAGCGAAGCGGAGGCTATAGCAAAAAAGATCTTGACGAGCCTCAGAAGCGACGAATCCATTCTCAGCGAACAGTACCACGAATGTGTATGCACGATGCTTCTTTGGATGGTCTTCTCTGTGTCGACGCCCATGTGAGACCAGCTGCTCTATTAAACCCCCGTCGAAAATGTCATCATGGTCAGTCAGATTGACAACGTGTGGCGCGAAAACGACGGCGAGGTCCGAAACCGAAATGAAATTTCGACCATACGAAACAATATTGGAAACGAGTTCTACCATGGACGTACATGCGTGCGTGCGTGTTTGCGTTGTAGGAACTAGGACGGATTTCTGCACATGCAGTCTTTTAGTACTCATGGTAATGAGAGCAGCCGCATCTTCAACCGTCCGATAGTGAAACGAACTGTACATTTTGTGCAAAGAACCAATCGAGTGCAATGCTCAAAACGTTTGCAGCGTGTTTCAGGGTAGGCTGAAATTTCTCGGAAAAATTACATGTTGTACCGGAATTATTCGAAACCGTTTTATTGGTAGGAACGTTTTGGAGAATTTTTTTTGTACTCTACCCCATGCTATTGTAACGGAAAAGCATTTTAAGCGTTCTTCGACTAATTTGTTACGTACGTTTCGATGAAGTTTACATGAACAGGAACATTAATTATAATGCTCCAACGTAAAGTGACACAGTTCATTATGCTTGTTAGGGTGTCAGATAATTCATACAAGGCCATGTATATACCATTTTCCAATAGCCCACTTTAAGCGCATTTGACGCATTGCGATGGTGCATTTCCGGTTCTCAATTGATGGCGCACGGATGGCTCTGTTGGCATAAATTCGTCCTACACTCATGAGATGGGGTGTTTAAAGCGAGACCAATTAAGCTTTAGTTGACGATAAACGATGCAACGATAGTTTGGCAATCATTATACATGTCTTTAATTCGAATAAATATATCTTATTTAACAGATGTTGATAGGTTTGGAAAAAACAACACGTTTTTGTAACCATGCGTTATTGCATCAATCTATATTGGATTTACTTTGTCGTATGCAACCATGATTTTGTTCAGGGTAAGAACATGAAAAGTATTTCTATATACATATTTTAGAACAATAGTTTTAGCAAACTTTACAACAATCTATTACATTACATAAACTCTCTCAGTTGCATATTAAAATGTATTCGTACCTGATGAATTTAATTTTAAGCGACGGTTCTCAAGTAGGCATGAAATTTAGATGAAGGAGTTCTTCAACTTAAACCAAAACTCGGAAAAAGCTGCCATTTGTATTTCCTCGCCATAGTTCCGGACTTTGAGAATGAGCAATCGAGTAAAACATCCTTCCAACCGATCCGACACGGTTAGTTAAAAGGTTAAAATCAAATAGTGGCAAAACACTCTACTCGATTAATAAACAACCGCTTCTGCCCGTCACCTTCCCTTTACTTACACCGACCGGTGCTAGCGATTCTGTCAAAATCCGACCATGAGCAACATGTTGTATATGCCAATAGAACCAACGCCGGCTCAGAAGGCTTCAGAGAAACAACCCGACCCGTAATCGATTCTCTCCAGTAGGTAATTTGAATTACGCTGGCACTAAACTCCCGTTCAGCGCTCTGCAGCAGGCAACGTACCGAGAAAAAGGGAGATGCCACTTACCCACCCCGTCACCCCGAGGGAAACGGAAGCTGTTTTGATGCGTCGCAAGCTCATCATCTCATTGTTATAGTCGATTGTGTTTGTCGTACCGGGTTTCGTGCTCGCACATGCACACATACGGCATACCGGCAAGCATCCACAACACAAAACCACTATTGCATTTGAATGCGTTCATCGAAGCGATAAAGCGAAATATGCGCCAACGCCGTTTTGCTGCCACCCTTGGCACACACACACACACACAC
>JXWZ01012475.1:0-28835 GCA_000956215.1 Anopheles farauti No. 4
TCCCCTCTCTCTCTCTCTCTCAAGTGATATGTACTGGTACACAATTTCCTCTCACTGGTGCTTGCCGTGGAAACGCTCGTAATCTCCGGTAGTTTATTGCATGCGGTTTGATTGGAATTTTATTAAAATTACATCCGTTGAGTAACCGTAACGTGCTAGACAGGTAAGATCTGCCAGCTGCCTGCGTCACGTGCGCTGTCAAGCCATGAACCTCTTTCACTGCAATTGGGAAATCCCAAACCGAACGGAGGGGTGTATACATTGGGATACATTTTATCGTAAATGTATTATTAAATAACTCGTATTAAATATACCTGTTTCGCAAGTAGGTGCTTAGAATCAATACAGGGTAAAGCATTAATGTGGTAGTAGCAAAAGTAATAATATTTGCAATGCATTTTTCTATAATTATTAATTATTCCACTGGTCCACACAATAGCTTTTCTCATGGATAATAATTTCCGCTCGCCTCCTTTCCATCCCTCAGCTACCCGGCAAGACGCAAAAACATACAAATGTCACTTGCCAAAGTCTATTAAGACAAATCATATACGATCAACTTCAGGCGAACTCCTCTCAAGCAGCACGCTTGCCTAGCGGTCGTTTATTTGCATATCATTTACATGGCGTTTATTTGGGCCGAACCATTACTTTCACCCGCGGCAGAGGGACACTTTCCATTCTATGTTTGTTTTTGATGACCGTCGGCGTACTAATTGAGCTTTCACTGCTAGCCGAACTAACGACCCCATGAGCTTTTGGCAGAACAGTGCGCGGTTTGACAAACGGGACATTGTAATTGCGGCGCCCTATTGAGTGAGCTCGCAAGCAATGGCTCGATCGCTCGGCCTCGGAAGACGGACGGCAACTGGAGCATGTCGCGTGCGAGGTTAAGTGCCCTGGGATGGGTGTCTTCTAGGCTACTGGAGCGTCCCGGTTCAGTGGGCATCCGTTTGGATGCGTTGGATCCTAGAATACGTCGACGGGCGCGTGTGTCAGCGCGATCAGTAGAGATCCAGCGTCCGTTCGATGAAGTTCACTAGCTTCATCCTTGCCATTGTGGGTTTTGAAGCAGCATGGCGTTGGTAAAGCACGGGCTGCTAGTGATCGTGTGGTTAGGTGCGATGGGTTACACAGTGCGCGAGGTACGCGCCGTGCGTGGAATCTACGTGAACAACCATAAGATCGAAAAGTTTGAAACGGACCGTGTGAAGTTGGTACATCCTGGTGCGACCCCTGCGGGCAACTACGTGAGCAAGCACGGTCTACTGACGAAGGTTAATTTCACCAGCCCGCAGCAATACTATCAGTACCTGGTGGGTCAGGATCCCGTCAACTATATCGATCTGCTCTGGGGCAAAAATAAGACCCAGCTGCCGTCGATCTTTCGGATCGGTATTGGGCCGGCAGCGACGACTCAGACCACCATTTCGTATGCGGATGAAGCATCCCCGATCAAGAACACACTCAACAATACGAGCATGGACTATATCGGAGACTACCAGCGTCCTGAAGAACTTCAATCAACTTCCACAACCCTGACGCCACCGGTTTCAACCACAAAATCTTCGCCCATCAAACCTAGCAGAAAACGAAAGAAGAAACCGGTGGCAAGTCAACACGTGCAGCTGCTCGGTGCTTCCGATAACACTTCTGGTTTCAACAAAACGGAGCTAACGCCTGAAACATTGTCGCTTCTAAGTCGGTACTACTCCTTCAGCTGCACGTTGACGCCTTTGCGGACAGCTGCTCCGGCTATTCCGACTCAATCGACGGTCAGCACAACGCACCGAACCAAAACCCGCTACCTGACGACTAGCTCCCCGTCTCAGAAAGCAACTACAAAGCGCCCCAAACCATCCCCGGCACCATCCAAGCAGAAGAAACCGGTAGTGTATGTGGATCCACCGGTGATAAAACGTATTAGTGGTGTGCTCGAGTCGGTGTACAAGTTCATGGAGAACGCTCTCACGAGTACCGAGTACGTCGACGAGTCGGAAGAGATCCGTGCCGTCAAGCAACCTGCCATGCCTAACGCAACGCTCAAGCCTCCAAAGACGTCTAAGGTGAAGCGAAACACCTACACAAACCACGTGGTCGACAGCTCTTCGGGAGAGAACGGAGGTGATGTATCTCGATCGACGGTCTCCGGCACGGAAGAAACATGGCTGCCGGTCTCGTCGAACGATGCGACGGCGAAAGTTACCAAACATTTTACGCCCAAGCTGGTGACGATATCGGGGTTGCCGGCGACGTTGAGCAGTGATGGTAACAAGAACAAGATGACGACGAACATACAGGTGACGAGTGAGTATACGGCGGCAACGCCACCGACGGTTTCGCTGAGTAAACCTACAACGGACTCGAGCGGTGAGGAGAGCAGCGAGGAAGAGTCGGATGAGGACTACTTCGATGGGTTTGGTGGCTTTGCGGGAGAAGATGAGGATGACGATGACGATGAGGACGACGATGATGAAGAGGACACTGGCGATAGCAACGAGTCGGTGCGCCCCAACCGGCAGACGGCACTGTCGAATGATAAAGACTACGATGAGGTAGCCGCGCATGTGGAGCTGCCCGTTCGTATCAAGCGCGTGAAGAAGCGGCGCAAGAAGAAGCGACCAGCCGCTAGCTATGAGGATACGGCAGAGTACAGCGATGAGGATGATTCCGACGAAGGGGAGGACGAGTACGACCAGCGGGATGAATCGATCGAGGATGATGACGATGATGATGAGGATGATGCACCGGCTCCGGAAGGTTTCTTCAACCGATTGTTTTACTCTTTTGGGCGGATTTTTCGGTCGCTTGGGTTTGGTGGAGCGGCACGTGGCACACCCGACGATTACGGTGGGCGAAGTACGACGCCACGGGTACACGCGACAGAATGGGGCAGACGTCCAACGCGCAGTACCTCCGGTCAGTCGACCGATGTACGTCCTTTGCTCGAGCGCACCCCTGCCAGTTGGTTTTACCTTACGAACGAACTCGAGGAGGAGGACGCACCCGAGGAGCTAGTGCTGCCAACGTTGGGGCAACCGGCCACAACTGATTCGAGCTGGTACGAGTTGATGATGCCTTGGGATTTCTTCAATCCCTGGTCGTCGAGTACGGATGTTGAACAGGCGGATGTTACAGAAGCGAGCACAACGAAAGCACCCTTAACGGGTTCGTCTACATCGGAAGATCCAATGTCTACCAGCTCCTCAACCTCAACCCCGCTGGGGTCCGTTTGGTTTGCGCAGTTGTTCGGTTCAAAAACGACCACAAACCTTCCTCCCACGCTCGCTCCAACAGTAGCCGCCCCAAAGCCGGAGCAGCTGCTGTCAGCCTTAGCACAGTATGTCGCGCAAAGCGTAACAACCAAACGTCCAACAGGTCCACCGTATGCAACAGCGACTCAACCCGCTTCTTACGTAGGCTACCAGCTGTGGCGCATACGCGTACTTAGCGAAGAACATCTTCAGCGTCTGCAAGACTATCGTCAGTCACCGGAAGGCCTCCGTTTGCAGTGGTGGACCAGTCCGGCACTGATGCGTTCGACGGACGTACTCGTACCGCCGGGCTCCGCGGGCGACGCCTTGCGTGAGTTTCTCGAAGACGAAGGTCTCCACTACGAGCCGACCATACGCGATCTGGGCCGTGCTATATTGTACGAGAATTCGCACCTGACGCGCCGTGAGCAGGCAGAGCTGGAGCTACTGCACGGCCATCCACTCACCTGGTATCGGTACCATCGATACGGTGACATGGTCAAATACATGCACTACCTACAGCGACGTCATCCACATCGCGTGCAACTACTCCACATCGGACGTTCGTACGAGGGTCGACCGGTGACGGTGGTGCGGGTGTCCTTCGCGAACCATACACGGCCCACGGGATATTCACGCAAACCCTCCAAAAAGCGTCCGGCCGTGTTTGTTGAGGCAGGTGCTCACGGTCATCAATGGATCGGACCGGCCGTCGCTACCTGGTTGCTGAACCGGCTGATTAAAGCTTCGGAGATGGAGGAGATCACCAACAGTACAGAGGTGCTGAAGACGTTCCAAGCCTACGATTGGTATGTACTACCTGTACTGAACCCGGATGGCTACGAATACAGCCACAAACACGATCGAATGTGGTCGAAGAATCGAGCAAAGATATCGCCACCGCCGGCGGCAGGCGTAGGACAGGCTTTCCTCGAAAGCGCGTAAGTGACGACATTGGTACCTTGAAGTTGTTGCCATTCCTACACTCTCTTCCATTAAACTTTCATTGCCAGGATCAACTGGTGGCACACAGGTAATCACACCCGCGGCCCGGTTGACTGTCTCGGTGTGGATTTGAATCGGAACTGGGCGTATCGTTGGCAACAGGCGGCATCGACCGACCGTCGAACACCCTGCAGTGACACTTACGCCGGAGCGGAACCATTCTCCGAACCGGAGGTACGTGCACTGCGCGACTTTCTTCTCACGCGGCGTCGCAATGTCCGGCTGTACCTCTCGCTGCAAGCGTACGGTCAACTGCTGAGCTATCCAGATCTCGAGGTGGAAGAAACCGGCAATGGCCACCTGCTCGGCACCTATAGCGACATTTACGACATGGCATCCGGCGGACTGGAGGCGATGCGTGCCGAGGCGGGTGAGTTCCTGTACAGCCTCGAGCCGGTCGGTGGCACGGAAAGCTACGGAACAGCGGCCGGTTACGCGCGGCACGGTGCCGGCATCCGGTACAGCTACACGCTACACCTACCCGATACTGGGACGCATGGTTTTCTACTGCCCCCGTCCAACATCGTGCCGATCGGGAAGGATGTGTTTGAGCTGCTGAAGGGTATGATAGATTATAGCTAGGAAGCCGGTTGAACTGGAAGCATATTACGAGTTACGATAGCCACTGTTCTCTTGTGGCTTTTAGATGCCCCTTTTTTGTAGGCATATTATATTTGCAGAGCTATGTTTTGCGGTGAAGTAATGCCGATTGCATACTTTTCGGCGTACATTGATCAAATTAATTGCGTTACATATGTTACGCGCATGTCTTTCCAGCTTACATTCCAAGTAAATTACGCCTGAGTTGCGTTGATATTAGTTTGAAGTTTTGACGGGTAGGTGGCGCTGGTGTCATCGAGAAGAAATTTAAACCTTTCAAAAAGAACGTTACGAAGCGTTCACACCTATGAAATACTTCGCAAACACAAAGATTATTTGCCTTCAAGCGGATTGATTCACTACTTTCTCTATAAAATAAAAACATAGAAATAAAAACATCAAACGCTGATTAAACCATTCACTCTGTCCTCATCCACACTGCTAACCAAGGCCAAATCGGTACACGCATACCGTGAAATTTCCTTCCGAAAGTAAAACTTCCCAAAAAACCTTACTCATCCACACCGTTCTTCTATTCGCCGTGAAGGAAGGTGTGGGGTAGGGGCAGGGAATTGATTTAGGAAAATGGGTTTTCAACTCTTTCGCACACGCTCTCTCTCTCTCTCTCTCTGTCTCTCTCTTTCGCCCAGGCGTGCACAATTTCAGCAATTCGGCGGATACAACTTTCGGCGCTCGCGTGTCGTACGTCCATTCAATTTGCGACCGAATTGGTTACCGGCACTCGGAGACAAAGTGAAACAAGGGAAGGCAGGGAGACTAGAAGACCGACTACTGCGGACGGTAAGGATCAGGAGGTTCTCTGCCCTCGCCATTATGGTTATTAATACCATTAGAAGTTAACGAACTTGTCCAACTTCCTCCTTATCGCATTCTCCACGGTGGAATGTGGGTTCCTGGGTGCTCGGGAAAACTTGCTCGTTGGCAGGCTTTAAGCGGTCTCTGCGGTGCTGCTGAAATTTTAAACACAGCTGAAACTCTCCGACGTGTGTGTCTGTGTTGAGTCGTAAGTTCAAAGTCAACCACAGCGCGCTAGCGTTGAGGTTAGGTAGTGTACATACGCGGTAATGCGAAGCATCGCTGTACAGTGCAGTACACATCGATGGTCCTTACTGAAATAAACGTCAAAGTTCGTGGAACCTTTCTGGCCGCCGGGAATAGGAAACTGTGGATTCCCTGCTTCGGAAAAAGTTTTGAAACGTAACTAGTTACCTTGTGGCAATTATTTTACGGCTCTCACTGTCCGTATTGGAGCGACCGCGCGGACTTGGTACATGTGCAAGTCAGACCCCAATCATCGACCCAATTTCGCACTTCTGCAACATTTCAACGTATCATATTTCAACGCTGCGGACCTCCGCATCGCCCCAACATCAAGTCGTTCGGGGTGGAGCGGGGGAGGATGATCCGGGCGGTAATCCGACGGAGTCGCAGTGTTTCTCGCATCAGGTTTCCTTCGTTGTTGATTGATTGGAAGGATACGCGATTGAGTCGTTCAGTGACTCCGCAACACTGGTGTGCGTTTTTCTCTCGAACCCGACCAACCGACTGGCGCGTAACAAAATCCTGCTCCTGAAGAACCCTGCAATCGTGGTGCCTTTGCACACACCAACTGCCTGCAAGTACAAACTTTGCATAAACTCTCAACAGAAGCGTCACGATAGCGGGCGGAAGTAAGCACGTTAGTTTACACGCGTTCAGTTCCCGTGTAACGTTCCTAGTTTGCGAACGTGTCGTACAGAAGGTGCGTTTGTGATCCGGATTTCTGTTCCTCGTCGACAATCGACTCTAAAGAATGAGCGATGCTGCAACGATACGGCTCAGCTATGAGCAGCTGCGGGAGACGCTGAAGAGATTCGAGTACTTTCGCCACTGGACGGAGGAACAGGTAGGTTTGGAAGGGTTGTTTTGGCAGCACGAGCCATTTTGTTGCGCTAACTCCACCGCACCTTCGATCAGATTCGTGAGTGTAGCGTTCTGGCGCGGGTCGTCCAGTACGCACCGCACCAGACGATTCCTCTCGATCAGCCGCTCCCGCTCACCTACCTCGTCCTCAGCGGGCAGTGCATGATCCTGCAATGTCTGGAGTTCGTGCGCAACGAGCTGCTCTCGAGCTCGCCCCGGGAAACACCAGAACCGGTCGCACAAGAAGATGGCGAGCTGGATCAGATACGAAGCTGGCACGAGACGTTCAGCGCGCAGTTCGCAAAGCGCGACATGGATGACACTTCGCAGGACGTGCCTTGCATGCGGCCGGATCAGGACGCAACGGTCTGCTTTCTGAAGGTAAACGCTGCAGCGTCAGTATGAAAACGTATTTCGTCTTTTAACGTGTCGAACGCCGTCTCCAAATCAGACACCACCACCGGAGCAGTGCGTGAGGCACCAGTTTGTGGACGTCGGTACATTAGGGTGCGGAGCGGTGTTCGGACTGGGCGAGCGGCATCACCATCGTACGATCGTCGCCCGCACTAGCACCCAGTGTTTGCTCATACCGCGCTGTTGGCTGTTTCTGAAGCGCCAGAATATTGGGAACACCTGGCCGCGACTCTGCATGTACCTGGACTGGGCCGTACCGAGCCGGGATGAGCTGTTCCAAGGTTTCCTGTGCGATCGGCGTTGGCTCCGCTACCGACGGCGGCTGATTGGACTGACGGACAAACGAAGAAGTGGCACCGTGCCAGCGGACGTTCCGATCATGTGTCGGATCGCGGAGACTTACAGCGTTGGCGTAGCAGCGTGCAAGGAACTTGGCGTTGAAAAGAGGAAAAAGGGGTAGTTCTTTCGTTCGTCATGGGATTCATGTGACGAGAATATTTTTTTTTCTCATGATCCTAATGCTTCCAAAGTGGTGGATCACAATACTTACATTTACTACGGATCCCTGGAATATGCACCACAGCACACAAAAAATTTCAATTTCGTAGCGATGCTGCGACGAATTTTCCCCCTTAAAACCGATACGAGCGTGATTTCGATTTCACCAACAGTAAAAAAAAAAACACCGTGTGGTCATCATCTTCGAAAGTTGATAAATTTTGCACACACGCCCGCGGTTCCCACTGTCGTCACACATTCGACCCACAGCAGCAGACAGTACCTGTGGCCACCTCGAAGTGTCGCGAAAGTTCAGTACCGTCTGGTGAGGCACGAGATGGCCAGAGCAGCCGGGCGCAACCATAAATTATGCAAATATATCCATTTCGAAGTTCACGACTACGAGAAAACAAAAAAAAACAAAACGCCATACTACTAGATTTCGTCCACAAGCGTGTGACGTTCCGTTGGCGACGTAAAACTTTACGGTATACAAATTCTTCACCGCATGCGAACGGCGATAAGATCTAAATATAGCAACATAAGATGAGGCAAGCAAGAAATAGCCGAATTGCAATCGAAACCCCGCTCAAAAGCAGCGTTGCTGGGTGTGTTTTCAATTTTTTCTCTCCTGAAATTTCGAGGATTCGTATTCGAGTGTTCAAGCGGTGACCTCGGTGACCGCGAGTTCACGTCAGTCACGAAGTACACGCTTAATTGTCGAAGGTAAATGTCGAACAGCGCATCAGCGATAGTGTGGTGTGTGCTTGTTTGCAGAGCCCTGACCTTTTCCGTGCTTTCGGTTCTTCGGATGAAGCGGGACGCGCTGCGGAACGCCTAATCAAGATGGCCGACACCTGCAACTCACCATCAGCGCCGGCAGCCGGCTGAATATCAAATAGCACTATACCCACCAGGACACCGGGAGTTCGACGGCGGCAGCTTTTTACGCAACATTGATCCACCATGGCGACCAAAGCGGACCGGATCGGTGGTGCATTCGGTGGCACGTTTTCACTGCCCTTTCTACCGGTGATCTACCCATCCAACCGGTAGACATCAGGCGTTTTTTATGGTCGCATTGCCCAACCGATGGTCCAGATCCAGATATTGCATGTTCCGAACCGACGCCATTGCCCAATGCATCGGATCCGATCGAACGTTGGTGAGCTTCCACCGACCGCATATACATTGTGTAACGTCCGAAGGCGTTTGAGAGCCGACACTGCAGTGAACAAAGCCTGAAGGACACCCATCGAAATTTGCCCAAATTCGTACACACAATGGCACGAGTGTACTCATCCATTGCAACATGTAAGCCTTGCGAAGAAAAGATGACATCTTAATGGCAGTCATCTTGACAGCGGAATTTGTTTCTGTGTACTCTTTCTTTTGATAGACGCTTATGTGAACGCATTATCGCACGCGGTGTGTTTTTTGTTTTTCGCTCCGCTCGGTGCACGTAATCCGAAGCGATTAGTAGTGATTAGTGCACAATTAGCATGGTCAGCAAGGTGCTAAAGAGCTTTTTTTCTCGCTGCGTGACAGAAGACCGTGCGTAAGAAAGTAATTGCGCAATGTTATGTCTTCGTTTCGGAGTTTGTTTTATTCGAGCCGATTTTGCAGAGCAGAGTGTGTAAAGAATACACTTTGATGCATGTTTCTACAAAGACGAGTTGCTACTCATTGACAGCCCGAGAGAAAGAGAAAGAGAAATGGAGAGGAAACATTCGGCCTTTTCATTCCCGAAGTGGTTGCGCCGCTGCGGGCAACAATAGAAATTTCACCAGAAATCTTCTTCATCCGCATCCGAGATAAGAGTGCCACACCGGTTCGTTCCGAATGTCTCTCTTGCCGAACTCAAGTGGCGTGCTTTCCAAGAGCAAACTACAAGCCCACGACAAAAGCGATGGAGATAGTACAGCGAAGCAGCGCAACCGTGAGTGAGACAGAGAGGAGGAGAATGATGAGAAAGAAAAAAAGCCTATTATCATATCACATAATATTTGTCGGCCCGTCTCTGTCGCACAAGCCGTTCCGGGCCGCTGCAAACGATCGGATATCGTAAATATCACATTAGAAACTGACTTGCTTCCCCCTTTTGAATGGGGTAACGCTGAAGAGGCGACTTCGTACGAATCTATCAAACGATGGTATCCATCCTTCAGCCACGCCAAGTGCCACACTGCCATCGTTACGTCGTGAATTGCCCGTTTGATATTGTTTGTTTGTTTACTACTTCATCTCAAGGCGTTCGGCTACGATCTGACAGCTGTGATTACCTCATTGCCTTCCCATAATGTCTTGCCGTGCACAGAACGGGGGAGGGATGTACACGGTGTCGACACTGCCAACATCTGTGGCCTGAAGGATCTAGCCTGGAATTTGGCCTGAGGACGGCCAGTCTGTCGGTGAAACCGAAAGAAAGCATAAACATATGATTATGGAAAGCCGGCGATGATTCGCGGCCCCGGTGTTCGATCGAAAATCGAAGAATCGACACGGGGTTCGGTGAAATCGAGCGCAAAAAAAAAGCGAAAGTGTCCCCCGATGGATATCGCCCCGCCTAGTCCGGACTCTCGGTTCGAACGCGGAATCCCGGGGCCTGTTTTCTGAGGGTCACCGACGGGGTCCTGCGGGCTGCGACCTGGCGTCAGCAATCAGCATGACGAGCCGACGGGTTGGGCTTTCGATGCTCGATTAGATAAGCGAATCTTCAAAAGGTTACGCCAAGACACGAGGTGAAGAGAGTGAAAACCCTTTTCTTCACGCTGGGAATGGATGAAGTTCGTCGGCGCCCCGATGCTGCGATGTGGTAATGGTTCTTAGCTCCCCTCTCAAGAGCCAAGAGTACTCATGAGCACGGTCACGGGTGGCGTAGCAGACAGGTTTCGGTAAATGGGAAATTACTGACATATATTTAAGCTTTATAACCTGCGCCGCCAGTTCATCATCAGTTCCAGCGCTGTTTTCAAGCCGGTTTATGATGCTATACTCGCTGGAAGTATCTTCTTCTGCTGCTCTCGCCGTTCATCGCCCTACCTTAACCCTTTTACATGCAGCTGACCGTCCCATGTCAGCGTCAGTTTTTTTCTTTTTTTGGAATGGCTGAGGACAGATAGTCCTGATGTGCTTCAGCAATGGTTGGATTGCAGATCGTATCGTCCTGCCTGTTACGAGTATCCTACAAATCATAAGCTTATTTTCACAACCCATAACCATTAGGTTCATTAGCAACAGCATTCGATATGCCCAACAGTGGCTTCTCCAACTGATCCGATCGGTATGCATAACAGTTACACTCCGCTCGTCGATGACGTATGCGTCTGAGAGTGATTTGTATCATGCGAATAGCTCACCTTCAATACAAAATATATAAAAAACACTGAATGACGCTGAAAGGCCGTGCACTTTCTACCGTCGAGTGGTGTTTGTTGACATCGAGAGTCATCTCGCGGGAGGTACGTGGGAATATTGTAGTACCGCTTGACCTTTACCACCCCGACGATTATGAGCGTGTTGCGAATCGCTTACCACATCCCATAGCGCGCCATTTGATCATAAACATACCCCAAAATAGTCACGGCACGCTCGCCAATTTATTATTCGCTTAACTCAACCCGGCTCACAGTAAACGCCCAATTAAGTGGCGATTTGACAGTTGACGTTTGCTACATATAGTAGAAGCTAATTATTTTAATTTAATAAGAAAGAAAAAACAAACACACTTCACACAGTCGCGGACAAATACCGCAGTGAACGAAAGTGAATTTACCAGATAGGCAGCTAAACCAAACAAACGGCAGTGACCAAACAGATGCATCGCATCGAGCGCGTGCGTCCCCAACCTGTTTTGCTCAATCACGTGACATTTGAATAAAAAGTGAGCAGCTAGACAAAAGGAAAACAAAAGGAAACGCAACGCCGTCGTCGGGGAGGAGAAAAAGAAATCTCTCGCTCGCTCGTTCGATAAAAAATGGATATGTGTATAAACGACGGCACAGCACAGCAAATAAAACCGGGTGAGAAGAGGAGACCTCGGAAGGCGGCAATGGCCGTTTCGGAAGATACCGATATCACAACAGCATATATTCACAGAAAAAAATACATATTGGAATATTATTATTAATTCAAACAGCCGAAGTTCGATTGCCTGCTGGAATGACTTTTCGTTCGTGAAGAGACATATTTTTTTTGCGCGTGCACAACATCGACGCTTTCTACGATGTATAAAAGGGGTTAACATAATCCCCGCCCAATCAAGGAGCTTATTACCCAATTAGGGCGAACTATTCTATGCCGTTCTGCGATCGTTACGAGACATACGCATTCTAGATCCTAACGCTGCTACGATTCCAAACATTCCACCATCCAGGATGTAGTGTCTGGGACATGCCGGAACCGGAACCGGTCCGGCCATAATGTAATCGGGTGGGTTGTGAAAAAAATGAAAGTGTTACGAGCCCCGGCCAGGACAATAATCGGTGCTCGCCACATTAGTGGCATTATTAGAGATTTGGATCAAGACACTAAATGAACGAACCGGAACAGACCCGTGATCAGGGAACTGGACCGGGAAAATAATGTTTGGAACCTAATCGTGCATTCGTTTATTGGGCGCTATGCCCGGGGGGAAGGGAGGGGGGATGCTTAGCCAACGCCCCGTCTGGAAACCGTTCGAGAAGCGTCGAGCGGACGAGGAGGAACTATTATAGTGGTGGCAGATGTATGAGGGCGGAAAGAAGAAAGCGTGAGGCATTACCAGGAACCAATAAACCGCTATAGCTTAGCTGAGGGATAAACTTCGGCCACGAGTTTGGAGAAATGATTGAAAAATGGCTCAAAATTGCAATTATTGAAATTTAAAATCCAAAATTACACTACTTTCGCAACATAGCACAGATTGAATATTCCTAAAGAAAATAGATATTATTTCAAAATTTCAATCTTGTAGTGGAAAAAAGTTGCCAAAAAGAAACAACAGAAGATACGTAGTACAAAAAGTAAGGATCTAATATAATGTCGCAGATAATCGTTGCACAATTTGTCCAAGAATGATTTGTGTGCCCGGCCCCAAAGAAACCCATGGTCACAAATGTCTTTAAGATTAAACATTTACAACACAATAGCGATGATGCCCGTATAGATTTCACTGCTTTTCATCTTCGTCCTCCTTTTGCTGCTCAAACAGGGCAGATGAGTATTTGAAATATTCAGACGCAAAAATGTCACCGGTTTGTCGGTTTTGTGTACTTTGTTTCACCAGATTAGGAGTGCGGCGCAAACGTGGGCGAAAGAAAGCGCCAACACAATGGTACTACAAGCACAAGACGGCGCGAGCGCGCGCGCGCGAAAAGCGAAAGTAAATGACGACCTGCGTAAAGGACCGTTGTCATCGGCGGGTTAGCGTGGTAATGGTAATCTTCGTCAACGACCATAAGTTATCCGTACATATGAGGCGTGTAATTGTAATGAAGATGCGCTTAGTAACACTAATAACTGCTTCATTACCGAGTGGGAGTAGTGGATGTTCGTTACCTTATTTTGTACCCAAGTTCCCCGAAGAAGAGAGAAGTTTAAGAGAAGTTTGAGAGAAATATACTCTGATGACAGTACATTTTTTGACTGAAATCACCACGCCAGTGTAACCATACCTAGCGTTCGCCATAGCTTGTAAGATACACAGAAAAAAGAGGTCCACAGCAAGAATGCGTAAGCTCGAAAGTGATCTTACTTCCAGCACTTACTGGAACAGAGTTTCCCTATTCTAGACAACATCGCTCCAACGAATCAAGTAACGAAACCTAACACAAACCTACTTCAAGTACCACACATTCTTGCCAAAGTTCCTGGCTCTGAGGATGGAACGCACCAGGCACTGGGCCAGGCAACGCTCGAGTCCCGAAAGCGCACCGGGTGAAAGAAATGAAAGAAAGACCCTTCCCTTCGGCGTCCCTTGTCCACTCCGCGGGAATGATGAAACGCTCAAACCCCTCTGTCCACACGGCTCCCAAAACCGGTGTGAATGATGATATTATGGTTTTATTGTAGGCCTCGCATATACCCGTTGAGATCTCTGTGACCAACAAACGATTGAACACAAACTTGAAAAAAAAAACAAAAAAAAAACTCTCACTCTCGCTCCCATGGAGCACGCTGCTTTAAGAGCCTGTTGCCACAACACCTGCACCACCTCCGCAACCAGCGGCTCCCACTACGCACGCCTATTGTTGGCCGGCAACGCTCGTGTATGGGTGTTCACTTTCTCCCTGTCGCGCGTTCGGGACCACCGGCCGCATCTTTCTCCTTCGTGCTTATCGGCACCGGAGCCGACACTTACCTGGAGGCTGCGTGACGATTTGTTGTTTTTTTTTTTTGGTCAACCTACCGGTCTCCTCTCTTTCGCTCTAGCTTACTCGTGCCGCCGAAAGCCTTTTGTTCATCGAGGCGGGGCGGGAAAAAGAGCAGGACCAGGACGAAGAAGCGTCTGGCCGCCCGGGTTGGGTCCTCCCAGGGCGTGTGTGGTTTCGGCTGCGGTCACCCCACAAGGAGAAGGGGAAGATGACTATATTTAAGCCGACCGACCACAATATCCGATCATCACAGCCAGCTGAGCAGTACCGCAGCTCACAATTCCAAAACACCAAGGCGTGCCAGTGGTTCTCCTTCCCGATTCCGTGCAATCCGAGTGCGTGTGTGATCCGTACCTGTGCGTGTGTACGAGAGAAAGAGAGAGAGAGAGAAAGTGTGTGTGTGTGCAACATCCTTGCAACGGTTCCCTCAAGTGCTTCAACGATGAAAGTTTTAGTGGTAAGTGTAGTGCGACTTTTCGCATCCATCGCACTATGGGACGTGCTTTAACACCTTGCGTCACGTCCGAGAACTGTCGCTAGAACCGATTGTGCTTGTGTGAGTGTGGGTGTGTGGGTGTGTTTCAATTGTAGTCAATCATAGTGCGAGTGCAGCTCGGAAGTGTCTTACACCAACAAAAACACGCAACGGCAACAACCTCTTCAATCAATCTCTCCAAAACCCAAATATAGCAGAACACACGCTCCACAGGCTCCATTGGATCCGCATTAGAACAAACCCACCACGACCGTCCATTTCACCGTCGTAAACCTCCGTATTTTTGCTTTACTTTCTTTCCATACCGTACTGGCTCCTCCGTCCATCTGTCAAAACCTCTATCGACCCTGAACCACGCAACTCTGGCTAGGTCCTGGCATGCGTGGCCATCGTAGCGGCACGTCCGGAGCCGCCAGTAGGCGGATATAGCCATCACCATCACGGTGGCCACAGTGGGTACAACTACAACCAGCCCGCGGTCCATGGCGGTGGGTTCGCCGGTCATGGTGGTCAGTTCTCAGGTGGTGCAGCGACCGCTTCGGGCGGTGGTCACGCGTTCGGCTTCGATACGCTCTCGTCCGGCGTTGCCACCGGTTCTTTCTCCGGTGCCAGTGCCAGCTCCGGCTCGTTTTCTGGCTCGACGTTCAGCAGCGGCCAGGCTAACACGGCTTCCTTCGCTGGTAGGTCCCCGAAATACCGACACACCTCCGGTGGTACGGCCTAACCATTTCTTTCCTTGAGCAGCCCCGCAGCAGCAGATCGTTCAGAAGCACATCTACGTGCACGTGCCACCACCAGAGCCGGAGCAGTCGTTCCAGCAGCAGATCGTTGCGCCGGGCCTGCGCCAGAAGCACTACAAGATCATCTTCATCAAGACGCCGCACGTCCAGCCGTCCGCCGCCCAGCTCGCCCTGCAGCAGTCCCAGACGGAGGAGAAGACGATCGTGTACGTGCTGGTGAAGAAGCCGGAACCGCTCGGCGACATCAGCCTGCCGTCGCCGACCGTGACCAAGCCGAGCAAGCCGGAGGTGTACTTCATCAAGTACAAGACGAACACGGAGGAGGCCCCCCTCGGACTCGGCATCAGCTCTTCCGGTGCGGTCGCCCAGACTGACGCCCAGGCCGGGCTCGGTCTGCTTTCGTCCAGTGGCGTCGCATCGTCGTCCGCTGTGTCCGGTGCCGCCGTTTCGAGTAAGTACCTTGAACGACGCCACAGGTCATTGCACCCAGAGCGGGTGAAAGTGATTCTACGCCGGGCAGTTGGTACCGTTTTGTTTCTGGAGATGGGTGTCTAGATGGGAACCATTCCAAGAACTTAGCCACCATCGCCTCGCCAGAACGCCTCGTCCGACATCCATTTTTATGATCCAAACCGCTAACGCCATAAATGTGAAGCGCTTCGTTCCACCCCCAGGGAGGAACCGTTATTGGAATCTAAGGGTAGAAAAATTTAAACGGCCAAACGTTCTGGAGCCAGCGCACCCGAGACCCGTCCGTTCAGCGCGGCGATCACAAAATTCCTTGGGCCAGAAATCCATTAACCCGAAGAAAAACTTGTTCTCCAAACTGCCCCGTGCCTCATAACGTGGGTTCGCCTATCGCGTACATCTCGATGCAAAGGTTCCAAACGCGCTATCTCCACTTCCAACGAAAGCTGGAAACTGGTATAGCAGGACACAGCTCCGTCCAGGCCGGAAAACCGAAAACTTTCACTTAATGAGCCGCTAGACTTGGTGGGGTATTTTTTTACTTCTCTCTGCTGCATGCGGCAGATGTCTCAAAAACATCCCAAATGTCACCCTTATCAAAAGCCCGGCGTGCGTGTCCGCACTGCGGTGACACACTGTCTGACAGCTCTCGCTGGCCGTGGCCGAAGATTTCGTTTCTCTCGCGCAGCCCACACCCTCGCAAACGTCGGTCTTCGGGATCTTCGGGTTTCGAGTGATTGGAGCGCGGAGGACGCGACGGAAGGCTTGTTTTCTTTTCCGTGAATGAAAGACACGGTTTGCACTTTCATTCGGGACGCGGCGATTTTTGTTTGTTGTTCTTCGTTTCACCGTTTTTTTTTTAGTTTTTTGGTTTTTTTTTGTGAGCATTTCTGACGGGTCGTTTGTTTTGCTTTTATCGGCCGCACGCTGATATCGAACATTTCGGCTATCCGGCATTGCCCGTCCCGCGAGGTATCCTCCCGAGCGGATGAATTATTTATGAGATGCAGGAGATGCGGGCTCTGTTCCGTCCCTGTGCGATGCGGCTTGGCGAGTTTGTTTGTTTCGCGACTTTCACGCCGCTGTTTCGCTTTTGCATCGGGGGTATTAATTTAGCTGCAAAGAATCTGATCTGGCTGGTGACAGAAAAAGACGCGAGTTTGCCGTCGCACAAAACAAACAGTTTGGCAAGCACGTGCTAATTTTGGACGCACCTGTCGGTGAAAGTATTGCCGAGTGTTGATATTGAGGATTGCCTTTTCTTCCGGTGAGAAGCAGGGAACGTCAACCAACGATCAACCGTCTGATCTAACGCTCGATTTCAACTTCCATCATCATTCCAGCCGGACCGGCCCAGACATACGGAGCACCGGGACACCACGGTGGCCACGGAGGCTACCACTAAGCGCCGACGATCGCAGTAGAATTGACAATCACACCTGACCGGAAGGAAGATTACCCGGGTCGCCCGATTCGTTCGGAAACTCCTTCCTCTCCATAACAATCTAGCCCAACTGGGGGCTTTAGTTAGTACAATTTGCTAAACCGAGATGATGGCTCGACGAAAAGTAAACAAAAAGAAGCAAAACAATAAGAAAAAAAAACGATAAAACTTAGGACAAAATGTAACGGTGACAAATTTTTAGCCCTTAAGACGACACAAACACGCAGCACCACGCAGCCAGGCAGCAGTTATGAAATACTCGGTTAAATTATTTATCGTTCTCGCTGCGCTGCCCAACTGCTTCGTTCTTTATTTCTATCTCTCGCCTTATTTCACCAGCCGAACCCGGCAGTGCATACTCTCTCTCTCTTTCTGCTCATTTCTTTTCGCGTAAAGTGTGTTCTATCTGTCTCTTGCACACTCTCTTACCTGTCTGTAGTGCTATTTCCAGCTTTTTTTCTACATTATTCGGATATTTAAGTATCACCAATATACCAAGTAAACATACACACACTGACACACACACACACACGGAAGAAATAAAGAGAGGAAGAGCGGAAGAGTTACATACAGATTAAAGATTAAAGAAAGGAAACAAAACAAAGCATTGTTGTTTTTTTTTTAACACAAATCTTTTCGCCTGATGACATTTCCCGTTATCGATTGGAGGTGATCTTGGTGACAAGTCGTCCATCCGTCAAACACCTGTCACACAGCAGTTCTGGTACGTCGACTGCGCTGCGATGCGTTCACCTCACCGTTCCGCTCGGTCGGCAAACCGTACAGCTGCAGATACTTCCGGTAGAGGTACTCGCTCAGGATGTACCTATAGCGGTACACCGTAGCTGTTGCTGGGGCTTTGGCTCGGTACTGGCGGTGCACCGTACTCGGTGGGAGGCGTTGGTCCGCCGCTCTCCGGATATGGTCCACCGCCATTACTCCCGTGCTCGGCCGACGAACGCTGGGGGCAGAGATGGGACCGGTAGTTAGCAGTGCGGTTGGAGGAGGAGACGCACGAACGGAACCTACCTGTGTTTTGTAGCGGATGAAGTACACCTCTGGCTTGGATGGGGGCGTTGGCGCCACCGTCGGTATGACGATCTCTTCCGGTTCGTCCTGCTTCTTCACCAGCACGTACACGAGCGTCTTCTCCTCGTTCTGCTGGATCGGCGGTATTACCGGCGGTGCTGGCGTCGGTGGCGAAGGCGCCTTTATGAAGACGATTTTGTAGTGTTTCTGGGGTGGCAGCACGACGACTGGTTTCCTGGAATGGGGCGACAAACGGAACGGCGAGGAAGTGAAACTGCGGTGTAGCATTGTGGTTTCCGTGGGTAGCCCATCAACCCGAAGCGGCGAGCAAGGCGCATCCTTCATAACGCGGTTACGAGATATGCTTCACCCGCGGCCCGTAAAAGGTCAACCTCCAGTAAAGGGGCGGCATCTCACCCATTGCGTAACGCGTTTTATTCAAGCCAAACGAACGTAAGATGGTGGCTGTGGGAAACGATAAACAAGGCGCGGTCGCATTTTAATTGCGTCCTGTAAGCGGCCCGAGATGCTGCACCGTCATCCGGCTCCAGATAGGAAGATGTAGGTGAATCATCTCTCCTACCTGTGTAATCTCTTTCCAAACACTTCCAGGCCCCAAATACGGAGAAGAAACAACACAATGGACCCGGTTATGCTGTTGCGATCCGCATGGATACGCCGAATCTTGCTGTCAGTTTTTGTTTTCCCTTTTTTTTCCCTGTCCGAATCAAGATTAATAACGCCACACCAGGGCGCTTTCACCCATCCGTCATCGAAAGCGTTCGATTTGTGACATCTCCACTGCTTACTCGCTCTCTCTCTCTTTCTTTCCGTCGCGCTTTCGAGGAGAGCTGGTGGGTGCGAGTTGCTCGTGGTTCGTGCGAAAATTTACCGGATTTCACACGCAGTCCGACGTGGCTTCGGTGGGGTTGCGCAATTTTCTACCACATCTGACCTTCTGACCGGATCTGCCTTTTGTGGCACCTACCTGGTCGTTACGTACTCCGGCTCCGGCGGTGGTACATGCACGTACACGTGCTTGTGTATGATCGGGGCCGGCGTCGGTGGTCCATACTCGGAAGTGGCCGAACCGTAGCTGTTGATCGTGATGGAGGGTGACGGTGGTGGCGGACCGTAGCTGTAGCCGAGAGCGCTACCACCCGGACCACCGGGGCCACTGCCGGCATCGAGCGAACCGGACGGTGGTCCTAGTACGGGCGGCTCCGGGCGGGCAGCTACCTGTGCTGTGTGATACTGTGGGATGGAAAGGTGAGGTGGAACGAATATCAGAACAATATAAATCAACACTATCCCGAAAAGGAGAAGAACTTCACGAGTATAGCAAATGCTCTCATTGCTCGTCACCAGCTGTAAGACCATAGCACAGTAGCAGAAGATCATTTGTACATCCGCTAGAAGTCAGTTGCTGACTTCAAGACTTCACCCCAGTTGCTCTGTTGGAAACTTGTTATGACAGTACTCTGTACACTCTTGTCATGTATTTTCCATGTAATTGATTGCAGATGCCCGATGATGCCGCGTTGATGGGCAGCGTTGATAGGTTTTGGGACGTAAGAATGCAAGCTCACCAGCAAAACTGAACATGCGATGAACGCCGCGCGAACGTGCCGCATATTCCAGCTTTTAGCAAGGGCGTCCAACTGGCCCCAGAAGAATCCTAAGAATCCCAGCAGAATTCCTACACACACACACACACACACACACGCACCGTCTAGTGGTAAATGTATAGTTCACTATAATCTGAATAGTAATAGGATCACTTGCAAACCACGCACGCAGACACCAAAGTCCTACGATCGGTTCTTCCGAATCACTGACACTTCTGGTTGTTTTTCGACAACCTTTTATTTTTTGTAGATATTAAACTCCCCTGTGCGCTCTTCAGGATGCTTACCGACAGAACAGTTGCCGCGCACTAACCTAGCTTGGAATGCATTAGTTTCGTTTTATAGCTAAAACAATGGCTCAATCTGGCTGGGACCGATTTTGCAAGCAAAATCCACACGCCAAGACACTCTGTGCTCCCCCACCAGGTGCTCTGGTTTGCGATATGCACTCTCCGGATAGTTGCACCCTGCAGGCGCGGTCTTTGGGAGGGTTGATTATGCGGGTGGAGGGTGACGGCCGATGCACTGGAAAGAGCATACACATTTAAGCACCACCAATTTACCAAGTCATCTTCAGGGCGCTGCTGCCGCCCTGGCCCGTTTTGTACACCTTGTGCCTTGCTTTTTTTGCATATGCAATCACCTCACGCCAGATCCGTGGCAGGGAAGCGGGCGACAGGCGATCGACAATGCGCCGCGCCTAATTATGGTGCCTCTGTCGTCATGGTATCGTGTGGCAGAAGCGGGAGGAAAAACAAACATAAAAGCATTGCATCAAAACGCGACGCCGTGGAGCGTGTGTGCGAGTGTGCAGAGTTTAGCTACCAGAGATAGGACCACGGCGAGTGATAACGCTGCCAAGGGTGTCGAACGAGCTCCGGTAGGGAGAAGCATGCGATACAATTAATGCTTTTTTTGGCATGTAGACTGTTAGAGTTAGATAAAAACCGATGTCATCCGTCACACGGCACGAAGTCGAGCAGAGAACGGGACAGAACAAATTTCGATAACTTGTGCCGCCGCGAGCCCACTATCGCTCTGTCAAAACACAGACGGCGGCCAAGTACGTTCGTCAGAACACTTTTTCTTTGCGCAAGTGAATACAGAAAAACATATTAAAACCCGTATAATCGCCGTGTAAATAAAATAAATTAAAACTAACATGGACCTTATTGTTGGAGAGAAATTGAACGACAACTAGATCTTGATAAAGTCAACAGGGAACATCATATAAAATATGAAAGCTTTGACGCATCATTTTATAATCTTTTAAATGTATATATTTGCATAAAACAGAGCTAATCAGAATAGAATAAAAAAAAGCTATAGAGCCCAACACAAGTGCTCCAAATAGAATTATTTTTAACCCATGAAGAACATCAGATAGGAACACAGGCACCATTTACGACCACTTGTCTGTTTGTGTTTGTCACACTTGACGCGGAGGACGTACACAAACATTTGTTGTTTTGCACACACGTGGGCAAAGTGCGCTCAAACTCTTTTGTTTGTATCGCTTTTGAATCGAATGTTTATTATAATTTCTCACCATCACCACCATCACCATGTGCTCTCGCGTACGTTGATGAGTGTGATCGGTTCGGAGGGGGTGTTGGTGTATTTTATTTTATTATTTTTTTCCTCTCTTCACCATCAAGCTCCTGGAACGCTCTTCTCTCCACCGTTCCTCCTCACACGTTCCACAATACGTCAACCGTCGTGTTCCGAAATTGAGCAACACAACACAAACGAGCGGCTGCTCGTCGCTACCGTTAAAGATGGTCGATTAAATTAGAGGGTACCAACGCGGATCTCTAAGACAGCACAGAACCAGCAGAAGTGGAGCAGTGGACGTCTAAAAGACAATAGTGCACACTCGGCACACTCGCTAATAGCTATCTTGCTGCTATCCACCGCCGTGTGGATGTTAAAATGGAGCAGGTCCAGCGATGGCTGTTTTGTGGACGGTCCAGTACACCGCAAAAACACAATGCTTGACGGCGATGGGGGTCCCCTTTGGCTCCGGAAAGTAAAAGGGTGTTGCGATGTGGTTGCGCGAGTTCGTTTTTATCGAAACATTGCCTCATCGATATAAGCCGACGGGCAGACCGAGCTCAGCTGTTGGAGCGAACACTTCCTGGTGCCAAACCGTCGCGTGACTACAACTGCGCTCATCTTATGCGGCGTGCATCTCATTATGATGGCTCTGGGAATCGAACCTCGGTGGGTGAAGAAGCGACAAGCGGCGTGATTACACCTTCTCACCCTGAGGTCGGTGGGCCACAATAGCGCACGCCAGCGCCTTTAGAAGTCACGGAGCTCGCTGCCCGTGTATGCTAATATGGGAATGGCTCCAAAGCGGGGATTTAGAGCGATTCCAGCCTGTCAACGGTGAGATTGATATCGTTCGACGTTGCACAACTCCCAGGCACGAAGGGGTTACCCGGGGATCACATACAACACGGACCGATAACGAAATTTGCCGCCTAAAATTATGTCATAACACCGTGTGGGCGAAGGTGTTCGTCCGTGTTAAGCTGTGCTATCTGCTCCATCTGTTTGCCATCAATTATATTATTAGCACGGTGAGATCTTTCGATGGTAGAGTAGTTCTTCCCAGCGGTGGGTGTTGTTTGCCATTCCTCACGGGAGCCTGTGTACGCCGAACTGCAGAACACCTCCATCATAGTTTTTTGGCAGCACATGCGCAATGTGGGTCATTTACTGCTGGGACCGCCTTGTTGACATTCTTGCGTCCGTTTGGTCGGTTCCACACCACGTTGGAAACTTTGTTTGCCTTCTCTCGAGATTCTAGCCCGATGCGGGGAACTCCCCAATAAAATGCGTCCCCGGAGCCGGTTTCGGCATTGTGTGTGTGCCAATTCATCTGCCGCTCTCTCTCCGGCAACTGATCATCCAGTCTAAAACGAAGAGCAGCAGCACAAAGCGGGAAGTCAAGAGATTTAACAAGATCGCACGACCACAGACACAAATACGCACCGATTATACAGACCTCTTCAGGCGCATGGGATGCATCGTACAAGTTCTGTGGTAGTTCCCCGGTTGACGGTCGGACGAGTTTGATTGTGTGTTCTTTTAGCGAGGCGTCCCGAGGCTGGACCATTGCCGATTGAGCCGCGCGTCCGATAAGAAGAGCCGACACGAGCCGCCTGTTCGGGTAGAAGCACAATGAAACACACACAACTGCTGCCGGCCATCGTTCTGTTCTTTCTTCTAGCACCTCCACCAGGTACGTATATCCGGCGACGAAAACGAGCGATGCGTGTTGTTGCCCTGTGGCTAAACGCTCGATGTATTTGCAGTGGTGCAGACCCAGGACTCCGAAGGTGCCCCGGCACCGACGGACTCCGTCTGCCCGACCATAGTGAAGCGCGCGCAGTGGGTTGCAGCCAAGTCAACGAACGTCACGTACCAGCTGAAACCGGTTGCGAACGTCATCGTGCACCACACGGCCGGCGAACGCTGCACGACAGTGGCACACTGCAAGGAGACGGTGCGGAATATACAGAGCTTCCACCAGACCCAGAACGGATGGAGCGACATCGGCTACAAGTGAGGAAACTGCTGTCAAACTTTAACTACTACTGCCTTCCCCGTGCGCTACTACTACGAATGTCCGTCGGTGTAGTTGTGGTAGCTTCTCAAACTCTTTCTAATAACGTGCTCTCTTTCTCGCACGTGCCTTCCCATACATACACCCACCGGTAGCTTCCTGATCAGCAATATGCACGTGTACGAGGGCATCGGTTGGCACCGGACGGGGGCCCATCTGCGCGGGTTCAACGACAAATCGATCGGTGTGGCCTTCGTCGGGAACTTCGAGCAGGAGCGGCCGACCGCCCGCAGCCTCGACGTACTCGCCCGTCTGCTCGAGTGCGGCGTAGAACTGGGCGAGCTGACCGAAGACTACCGGCTGTACGGGGCGCAGCAGCTGCAAAGTACCAAGAGCCCGGGCAAGTGGTTGTACGTGAAACTACGTGGGTTTGACCACTGGAGCGAGGAGGTTTAGGTACCGGCGTACATACAGGACGTAGCAGCTTAAGCGGGGAGAGTAAAATATGAGATTTAAAAGTCAGAAAACATCTCACTAGATCGCTAGTTGCGGGTTGCGGTTGGTTTGAAAGAAAGTTACGATAGTCGATTGAGCAGAAGTGATAAGGAACTATTTAATATAATTGCGTGACCGGTAACAGTGTTTCGTTTTGTAGACGCGATATCATCGGTGGACATTCCGGTACAACGAATGTGCGCGCGCGCTCCAAAGAATGCCAAAAATCCTAACTTTCCGACACGACTGTTCATTTTGACATAGATACAGCACCGTAGATAAGGTGAAAGCCCGAACTTCTTCGCTCGTGGCAGCACTTTGGCACTAGCTCTCAGCGCGACCAGCCAGCAGCTCGCGATACCAATGTCGGTCCTAGGTCCTAG
This sequence comes from Anopheles farauti No. 4, assembly GCA_000956215.1. Lineage (NCBI taxonomy): Eukaryota > Metazoa > Arthropoda > Insecta > Diptera > Culicidae > Anopheles > Anopheles farauti No. 4. The sequence goes on from JXWZ01012475.1 coordinate 24,305, forward strand.
GGGTATTTGTTCAAGGATTTTCATCCATCCGCTCGTAACCCCTTTTGTCCACTGCGCTTTACCTCGCTCGTTTCGCATCGCTGGCACAACCGATTGCCGGGCGACTCCACACGGTTCGTCACGGTTCACCAGACTCAGGACCTCGACATAAAAAAAAAACGATAAAAAAGAGCTGAAAAGGGAAAAAGCGGAATAAGCGCGAACGTGCGCGCGCGCGCTCGCTCGTGCTCGATCCCAAACGGCGAACTCCTTTCGTTAGGTCCTGTCGATTGCCTGTGTGTGTTCGCGATTGTGAGTTTCGTTCTTCCGTCTCCTTTTGTTTTCCGCAAACGTCCACGATCCGCATTTGCATCCCATGCGGCCGCGTGGGCGAGATAGAGGACGATGTAAAGTATGTACATTCGACCTGCTCGGCTAGTGTTCGGTAGTGTCACCCCGGACCCACACAAAAAGACCCACTGCCCGTGCCTACCGACCGGTGCGGCATGCGCTTGCGTTTCCGGCAGTGTGCTTCGGCTGGGCGAAGAAAGCGGATGGAACGTACGCTGCCAACGCACGCCACAGAACTTCCAGAATGCAGCAGGTCTGCTAAGGCGAAACCCAGCGGATACGGTGCGGATGTGACTCTGCGTTGCGGAAGATAGTTTTCGGGTCCCTTTTTCGGTGTTGTGTAACGAGACGGATGCGGAACAGCGCCTTGCTTCGTTTGTGCTAGAGTCCTCACGGACGCTCGATGTTGTGTAGCACCCGTCGAATGAATTTTCTAAAAAGGTACCAAAAACTTGACGCCATCTTGAAATGGAGCCGACGGTGCCGTTTCCGAGGTAGCCGATAGGAGCAACGTCGGCGAGAGCATTGCGCGTGTAAGACGTGTGCACAAGGTGAAGTTGAAGCATCCTCAGTGGAAGTTCAGCTTTACGTAAGACTTTACGGTTCAGTGTGACGTTCGGGGTTTGCGAGTGTCTTAGTGTTGTTTGCTAGCTGCAGCGTTTTCTCGAGCGTACGGACCAACGATACGCCCGTAGGATGCAGCGCTCAAGCTCCCTGTACGTAACTCCAAATTGTGGAGCATCGTCGGTAACCCTTCCACCACTGCTGACAACTCTCAGCAGTAACTCCGACCAGCAGCATCAGCACCAGCAGCAGCTGCAGCATCAGCAACAGGAGCAGCAACAACATCATCATCAGCAGCATCAACACCAGCACAACCACCAACAGCAGCAGCAGCAGCAGCAGCAACAGCAGCAACAGCATTACGGAGTCATTAGCCCGATCGATGCGATCACGCTGGAATCGAGTCTGGGTGGTGGACGTGGTGCGTTGAAGCGGAAGCTGCCTATCACCGAGCTGGATGACCACTTTTCAGCCGTCTCGGTGACGGTGGCACCCTACGATGGTGGCATGGTCGGCAGTAAGACGCGCAAAGACCAGAACGTTGGTATCGACGTGGAGTTGCACGAGTTTCCAGCATTCGGGCAGGCATTCCAGGGCGTGTCCGGCATCGGGCAGTTCTACGTGATTGGTCCGAACGATACGAACAACAACAGTGCTGCAAACAGCGCCACACTGGGTGACGCGCATGAGCAGCATCACCACCTCCACCACCACCAGCACCACCATCACCACCATCATCAGCAGCAGCATCACCAGCAGTTGGCGACGTACATTTACGACTTATCGCAGGAGACCGGAGTTGACGGCGGAACGGTCGAGGGCACCGAGGTGATACCGCTCAGTGAGCATCACCTGACGTCGACCGTGCTGGCACCGGTCGTCAGCGATCAGATCGTACATCACCAGACGAACGGGATCGTGCTGACCGACATTAGCTCTTCAACGTGGACCAGTACGGCCGAGCTGCTCGATCTGGATCGGAAGGCGGCCAACGCATCGACCATACCGACAAACGTCCACCACCATCGGTACTCGATCGTCAGCGCGGAACATCATCTGCAGCAGCAACATCAACAGAACAACCATCAACAACATCATCAGCAGCAGCATCTTACCTCACATCACCACCATAATCATCACCATCAGCAGCAGCAGCAACAGCAGCAGCAGCATCACCATCATCAGACGCTAGTCCAGCATCCCGGGCATGTGGTACAGCACGCGCACCATCAACCTCAATCATCACCATCGTCTCCACGGCCGCCACCTCCTCCACCACCTCCACCACCACCGCCGCCGCCATCGCCACCGCCACCACAACCATCCTCCGCATCTGGCAACAATCAAGAAGCGAGTCATCAGCAGTACGACGGTAGCAACAATCAGTCCACAACCAGCAACTGGCCGGCGAATACGGGTGAACCGGGCCGAACAGCGGACCGCAGCAGCCCGGGACGCGCCAGCGACCACCCAACGCCTGGCACCGGTCTAGCCGGACTGTCCAACGGTTTGACCAAAACCCCGGAACGCTTAGGTAAGATTTCAAACAAAAGTCTAAAAACAATAGGTACGCAAACTGTGGTGCATTTTTGTGTTGGACGAATGAAGTTGTAGTTATGTTTTTTTTTGCGGCAATTAGTCTGATGAATACTTCAATTCTGTTATTGGCTTCCCACAAGAATATGTTGAATGTCTAAATCTGATATTCTTTAATTTTAAATTTCAACCTCAGTGGTCCTAGTTAGTACCTAATGCGTTCTTTAAACTTGAATCAAACATTTTCCAAACGTTGAAGCATCTGGGTTCATGATGCCAAGCGTTTACCTGAAGGAACTACTTGTATTCGAACTACCGGAAATTAGCTTGGCAAAATATTATTGAAACAAATCGTCATGTTCAATACCGACGTGTGTCCTTCCGCATGGGGCAGACCCGCTGCTCCTCTGAGAACAGCAGGCTGTTACACACTCGGGATGGGTTTCACACTCGGTTGGTGATGTGTGTAGTGGTGCGTGAAGTTGCGACCATTTGACACGCACGTGCAATCGATGAGGGTGCGATGCGCTTGCAGGATGCAGGTCACACCGACAGGTATCAGACACCGGATATCAGTTCGGGAGGCACCTAGGGAGAAATATAGCCAAGCACAGGACACATGCTTTGTACTGATTGCCCTTGCTTTTGTCTTTACTGCAGCGTCCCAAACGCCGGACACACCAGAAGACTGCAAGAACCTGTCGTGGTTGCTGAACTTCAAGCTCGATGACATACCGAACCTATCGCCACGCTCGAATCGCAAGCAGCGCTCGAAAGCGTTTGCCACCGGCGGTGGCCCCGGCACGGCAGAGAGCACTGGTGGTGGTGGTGGTGGTGGTATGAATGGTACTGGCAGTGGTTCTACCCTTTCCGGCGACTCGGGAACGGTTGCGATCGAGGAGGGCGATTTGAACGTGGGCGAAAATGTGACGATCGAAAGCAGTAATGGCAAATCGTGAGTATTCGTCCAAGAAGACCGAAGAAATGGGTGAAACTAGCCTCTTTCATGCTATGTCTTTTCCACAGCCCCAAGAAGCCACCGTTCACCTACACGGAACTGATAGAGTACGCACTAGAGGAGCAAGGCGACCTAACTGTGGCAGCCATCTACCAGTGGATATCGTAAGTATTACGCGTGTCTTATTACTTGTAGAGTATATGAACTACAAGGTTGAAGTACGTGTTAGGAATAACAACAACAAAACTTCCAAACAAATGCTTGTAAACAACGCTACAGGTGTACGTTGTAAGCTTGACTCACAATGGTCGAACTGGCCGCTGAGAACCTGCTATCATGTCGCATTCGACCAATGGTGGTCCAAGACCTGCGTTCCTTCATTTCAAACGCAGTGGTCAGCGGACGGCTTACTCTCCATTGGTCAGTGGTCAACACTTAGGACCCTGCTGAATGCTTCCCCTTGCGGCTTTTGCGGTTTCATGCGTGCTATCGCAAACCTCCCCCGCACGTTCTCCGGTTGTAATGAAAACTGAAGACTCCATCACGCTCATTGTGCGCATGTCCTCCACGTAATACGCCGAGAACGCTCGGTACACGCACGCGGCCAGAATGAGAGGGAGATAGAGCGAAAGAGAGGGAGTGTTTGGGAGCAAACGAGAAAGAGCGAACGTGCGCCAGGATAAAAAAGGAAGCTAAATCGAAAGAACGACCAATGCCTGATGTCGTGATGTGCGATGTAAGGGTAACCCCAAAACCCGCACCCGGCAACAAATCCATTTTGTTTTCCCTACACCGTCGGAAATAAGAAACCCAGGCAGACACACACACACACACATGAGACTAGAATTTTCCATCCATTTTCTTCTAGCTCTCCCCTAGAACAATATTGGGCCTCCACTCCGTACTCCGTCAGCCGTGACGCTGGGGTTCCGTGTGTATTTGTTTGTTGCTGCTGCCAGCGACATTTTTTGTCTTCTTGCTGTGGTCGGATTGTTCGGTGCTATTGCGTCATAAAAATTTCGTCCCCTCTTATCGCGCATTTTTTTGCGTCTTAAATGCTGCAGCAGCGGAACGATAGGGTACGGAAGGCAATAGACATATGGATTGCTTGGAAAAATATTTTTCACTAAAATGGACATTACT
>JXWZ01012480.1:0-24799 GCA_000956215.1 Anopheles farauti No. 4
ATGGACGCCTCGACGAATGATAGGCGTACCGTCCGCCTAGCCCTAAGTTAAGCAGAATAGCAGCTCCCATACGTGATCGTGTTCTGTAAATACCATTTTTTTTGTACATTTTCTTTTTCATTTTTGTTTTAGCACTTCGTCTCCGCGTAACATTTACTACCGAATTGTTAACCAGAAAAAGATCAAAACAGAGTAATTGTTTGTCCATATACATATGCATCGTTTGTGTTTAATGAACCGCCTCCTCTCCCCTAATGGAACAGTAAAAGTAACAGAAAGAAGAAAAAAAACCCCGTTTGCATTGTGCCTCGCCTGCTGCGTTGGTCCTAAAAAGAAAACCGCTAACAAACACGAATGTCCCTGATCGTGCTCTCCCTATCGTGTCTGTAGCGCTGCGGTCGTTAACAGTAGTGGTACCTTTGTCGCTCGCATTGGAGGCTGGACTAAAAGCAACAAGCAACAACAGTACAAACATCCCACAATAAACGCGCCTGTTCCGTCATGCGATGTACTGAAAAAAAAACTGCTCCTCACCGCTTTCGTTTCTGTGTGCGCGTCAGTATGTGTCAGTTTGTGTGTGTGTGTGTGTGTGTGTATTTTCTTTATCCACAACAACAATTCTCTATCCAACTTACCCAACGCTTCCAACGAACTAATAACCGATCGTGAACGTGAACGAAAATACCTATTTTTATTCGTCTTCTGTTATCCTTACAACACTCACGGAAATTCACGCCAGTACATACTTCACTACTTCCGTTTACTATTACTACTACTAACCACTACTACTGATACTACCTCTACTACTACTGCACATCACAGTTCCACGGCTACGACCACAATACATCCATAACGCTCCTACAGGGATAGCTAGCTCCCACCACCCACTAACACCCACCAAAACCCATCGAAAACCAAGCTTAACCGAGTTCAGCAATGTAATCCAAAACTAACACACTTCATTACAGGCCCCTTCCAGATGAGTACAGAGTTCGCGTACGCTTGAATTCGTAAGAAACTCCCACTTTTAAGACCAATTCTGATGCCATTTGTCCATTTGTCGTTCATCTCTTCATTTGGATTCATTTCCGTCCATACCGATCTAGATATGTCTTTCTCACTGTCCACCGTTGTGCTGAATCCCTTTGGTTTTTTTTTTTTGTTAATCATTTCTCGTTACTTTCCATACCATGGTATTCGGTTCGTTTGCGTTACTCGTGCATTTGCTGCTTTCCGGTGTTTCGTGGAGCTGACAGAGAAACGCGGAAACGCCAAGGCCAAGGCCCCTCGCTACTGTCGGCCATTAAAGCCTTACATATTAGAGTTGTTGTTTTATGTTTTTTTTATTTTTATTTGATTTTACATCTGTCTTTCATGTCACTATAAGTTTTTAACTCACTTCAACCGGTTTGATTTTTCCATGTGTCTAAAGTACGAATCTGGTAACAGAAACTACTTCTACCTCGAAGCTAAGTGCATCCATCTGTAGCACACTATCTCGTTAGAGAGCTCTCTCCACTCACTAGCCGGATAGCTAGTCTATTATCGTTTCGTTTTCATTATACCCCACCTTCTTACCTTTTCTCTCTCTGTCTCTCTCTAAATGACTGTTGTGAAAAAAGTCACAGAGGATGTGCTACCATCGGTCGGACGAACTCGAATCGCTCGTTCAAGAGCTACACAACACCCCTTTTTGGCACACCAAGCAGGCACTCACAACAAAAAATGGTCAACAAAGCCTGAACATTGTCCATAAGCTAAACCACCACCAAGAAACAAATTACCCACCTCTATACCGATTTTACCGCCACCTACATAACACATGTCCACTGAAAAATGATGTAAAAAAAACATGTTCACTAAACCAGAAATCTATGCAAATGTATAATAATACACTCCAAAAAAAAAATCCCCCCTTCCCGCATAATAGTTGTTATGAGTATCATGCTTGTTGTATCCGCTGTAAAAATAGGTATTTTCGGCATCAAATATATCGTATCGAACGCTGCCTAGCAGCCGGGCGCAAGCGGCTAGTGATCCCCTGGCCTTTTCGGAAGGCCATTCGAGCGGTTTACTACACCTATTGTGTACTATGTTGTACAGTTTCCTTCGTACGCCAGTCTCAGGCTTTGTTGTTGCGATGGCCGGATATGGGATCTATCACTTTTTTAGCTTTCTAGTAACGTCCCCATCTTTCAGATTCGTAACAAACGTAAACAAAAACCATCTATAAGGTCTCTGTGACAATTTTTATCACAACTTTCTCCCTCTCTCCCTCTCGCTCGCTCTCTCTCTCTGTCTCTCACTCTCGCTCTCCCGTGTACCACCCGAAATTCTCTGTTCGCAACCTTTCAGTTTCGATGTCCCTAGAATAGTTCGATGTCTTGCTGCGTGTATATGTGTGTATCACTCTACGTGTGTGTGTTTGCCTAATTGTAGTAGATATCCCCTTAGTTACCAAAAAACTGTTAGCTGTCAAAAAACCAAAACAAACTGAGTGTCAAACACCTTCGTAACTAGATGTGTGCGCATAGGCCGTGTCTTAGTAGTTAGTTGCTTCCATTAGGATAGAACCTACGAATCGTTGATCCCTCAAGTCCAAACTATAAACACCACCAACTGCGGTATTTCCTTCTTCTAAAACCACCGAATAGACAGAGGTTGATGATAGCTGTTTGTAGTAGTTGTTTCGTGAGTGTGTCGTTTACCTTTTTTTTTTGTTTTTCTTTGTTGGTGTGCCTTTGCGAGGGCTCGGCTGAACATATATAGATAGTTGTAAAACCAACCACCATAGATAGAATCTAATCATAATGTAAATGTTTTCTTGTTTATTTATTTTTTTTTTTGTTATCGTTTTGCTCCCATTTTACGCGCTCGTCGTTCTTTGCGAATTAATACCTGTTTTCCTCGTTTTACATTCCTGCCTGCCTTCCCGTGTCGTGCCGCTGCCACCTTCCGCTACCGTGCCTTACAAACGCGTTAGTGTTTCCTTTTACTACGAGTTCTCCAAGGAGCAGGACTACATTTGTTCCAAACCGGAAGACTCCGGGATGCATCTGTGTCAGAATCTGCCGCCGTATCGAATAGGACCGCTGGTGTGCAATGGTAAACGTAGCTCCATATTTCCTATGCAGCCATCGTACGTTTCAAGTGTTGCTAAACTTTTCATCTGACTCCCCATGCCGTCGCTACAGACACTGCCCTGCCGTACTCGGAGAATGAACCAACGGCGACCGCTTGTGTGAACTGGAACCAGTACTACACGAACTGCACGCAGCTGGGCAACAACCCATTTCAGGGGACAATATCTTTCGACAATATTGGGCTCGCTTGGGTTGCTATATTTCTCGTGAGTGGCAGCACAATGGGGATCGAGGATGAGTGTATAACGAATACCAATACTTTCCTTCCTAGGTCATATCTTTGGAAGGTTGGACGGACATTATGTACTACGTTCAGGATGCCCACAGCTTCTGGGATTGGATCTACTTCGTTCTGCTGATAGTGGTAAGTGTTACACTTTCTGCTGGCTAATGGTTCACGCTGCATAATCCCTCTCAATGATCTATGTGCACGTTTCGCCCAACAGATTGGTTCGTTCTTCATGATCAACCTTTGCCTCGTCGTCATCGCTACCCAGTTCTCGGAGACGAAGAAACGCGAAATGGAGCGTATGCGCCAGGAGCGTGCCCGTTTCACGTCCTCCTCGACGCTGGCGTCCAGCACGAACAACTCCGAACCGACGACATGCTACGCCGAGATCGTCAAGTACATCGGACATCTGTACAGACGACTCAAGCGCCGCATCATTAAGAAGTTACGATTGTATAAGTATGAATGAGCTGTTTTACGACTAACTACGCACCCTAGAATATGAGAGTTAGAATGAGAATGTGATTGCCTATTCTTGAACTTGCTTACCTTGCGCTGTATCCCTTGGCAACCAGTCACACCAGACCAGGGGGTTGATACAATTTTTCTCTTCCAAAAAAAAAAAAACTTTCAAACAAGCCGTAGTGTTTGTAGCAAGCCTTCCGCTAGTCGTCACCTAACACACGCCCTTGCATGCCCAACTAAAGGCATCCCTAAGTCGTCTTTATTTCGGTGCACCCTACGCGCACTAACTACGTACCACAAAACACATACCGCCGTCAGTGTCCGCCGTTACTGCACATTCGTACTTTCGCTCTCATCCATCCCTCCATCCAGGTACCACATGCAAAAGCGCAAGGAAGGGCTCATACCGTGCACACCGGAAACGATCACGCTTTCGCCCAACAAAATCAAAGCACACCATCCCAAGTGTCCCCGTATGAGCGCGATGCTGTCGCACGCTTCGATCACGAACCTGCAGCAGCAAAAGATCAAGCACGATCACCTGCAGTCGAATTTGTCGATCAACCGGACGGGCGGTGTGATGCATGCCCATACGGAGGTGGGCAGCATCGCCACCGGTGAGAACCAGGTGTCGTCACCGGAGGTGTCGGAGATCGTTTCGCTGGAGAATATAAAAAACAATGCGCTCAATAATTCCTCCAACTACCTGAACGAAGACCGGCAGAAGGTGCTGCTGTTGAAGATCAACAACGAGGATCAATCGAACGGACAAGTGAGTCGGCATTGGTTGCGCTGCTGCTAATCGTCAGCTAATTGCTTTATGTTCTCCCTCCAGGATCACCATTGCATGCCAAGTTTGCTGAGCCCCCCGTCAGCAGGTAGACGCAGATCGTCCGTTATGTTTAACGAATATGTAGTGCTTCATACGCCTCCAACCATTACAGAACCACCGCAAGATAAGAATGTGTACTGTTTGGAGAAAATGACCCAAGCGGGTGACGGAAGTATCTGGCAGGTAGTGGGAGCGGTTTTTTCCTTTTCTCCTTTTTTTTTGTGGGGGCAACATTTCCTCTTCTACTATATGTCCTGCACGTTTCCATTGCCGCTCTCTTCCTCTCGCAGGTGAACTTGCCACACTCGCTGCAGACGGTGAGTACCGTGTTCAACGAGTACTCCGATCTTTGCCTCACGGACGCCATGACGTGCCAGGAGCTGCTCGCGTTCTCGGTGGCCTTCTCGGCTGCCTTACCAACCGGTCAAACTACGCTGGAATCTTTTTACACCTCGCTGAAGCGTGCGAAAGGTACCGAATCCACGCGGTTTCTCTCGAATGCGGCTGCTACCACCGGGGCTGGCCAAACCGGTCCGAATTTGCCTTTACCGGAGATCGAGCGCCTAAGCAGCAAATCCAGCAACGAACCGTCGCGCACCGGTTTCGAACCGATCACGACGGGTATCAACAACATCAACATGGAGGAGTTTGCTTGCTGCTACGAGTACTACCAGAATCAAGGGCTGGCCGAGGAGAAGCCACCGCAGCGCTCGAAGCTGGTGCGCGTGCTCTCCGCCGTGTGGCGCTGCTTCCGGCGCTCCTGTCACGTGACGCGGGTCGTCGTAAAGAAGCTGGTGGATCACAAGTACTTCCAGCAGGGTATACTGCTCGCGATCCTCATCAACACGCTCTCGATGGGCATCGAGTACCACGATCAGCCGGCTGAGCTGACGGCCATCGTCGAGACGAGCAACATCGTGTTCTCCGCCATCTTCGCCGTGGAAATGGTACTGAAGGTGATCGCCGAAGGCCCGTTCCGCTACGTGGCCAACGGGTTTAACGTGTTCGACGGAGTGATCGTAATTCTCAGGTATAATACACGCTGGGCCTGGGCCATTGCCACAATCGGCCGTTCTTATCGTTACGCTGTCTGTTACATTCCTCACCGTAGCGTGGTGGAGCTAGCCCAGGCTTACCTCGGTGAGGGTCAAGGAAACTCTGGCCTAAGCGTACTGCGGACGTTTCGGTTGCTGCGCATACTGAAGCTCGTACGCTTCATGCCGAACCTACGGCGGCAACTGTTTGTGATGCTGCGCACCATGGACAACGTGGCGATCTTTTTCAGCCTGCTCATACTCTTCATATTCATATTCAGGTAGGTGGCGCAATCCCCCTCACCCCCGTTGTCCCCATTAGCGTGTAGTGTTCGATCCGCGGATCTTAGAACCCGAAAACAACAAACCACAAACAAAAATATATAAAGAACCTAAACAATATCCTTGAACAGGAGAAAGCATTACAGTTAAAGTCTAAAAATACGCGCTAGGCCTAAACATAATCGTTGTCTATCTGTATTATATTGGTTATTAATCAAGGAAGGATTTCATACGTCATCGCACAGGTCGACCTTTATCGTTCGGTCGAGCAGCATAAACCCGTTGCGTAAAAAGTCTTGTTAAATATATAGCTAGCGGATAGCGAGCAAGAGATCTAGAAGAGCAAACAAGAAAAGTGGGAAAAAAGCATGTCCCTCCCTTTCGGTGCCGGTTTCGGTATGGCTGCCCCTTCGTTCATACGAGATCCTGCTAGCTAGCGATTCCAGAGGAAGGAAAGATTCGCTGCAAAATCGCAACTTTAGGCCACCCTTCATATCCTCTTTTTCAATCATGCCATTTCTATCCTTCTTCTCCACTGTGTATATTACAAATTCGTCGATCGTACGAGCACACTAGATACTATCTCGCATAATACAGCCACAAGACTTGAGCACTTGCCGCCTTTAATAAATGCATATACATACGCGCGTTTCACGTGAGGCCTGTTCTTCACCCTGTGCAAAGCAAACCAATCGTGTGTGTGTGTGTGACCAGTGTTCTGCTCCCACCATCCTTTGCTCCTTCTTTATCGACGCACCATGTCCGGTGCGGGAAAGCTTCCTTCCCGTTGCTGGGAGAAGGCAACCTATCGGAACCGAGCAGGATGTAACGCTAAAGCCGGATTTAATTTTTTTTTTAGTTTTTGTAATTTTTATATATTAAAATCCGCCTGCAACGAAGAGCTCTCACCGTTAACTGACACTCACTCTGTACATCACCCGATTCGCCTATATTTCTATTTGTAATATTATTCCACCCTACCTTCCCAACCCCAAACCAATTCTCCCGACGTGCGCCTCAAACGATTAAAAACGCCCGAACATCGTATGCTTCCCGAAACAAACCCCCACAACTTTCTTCCACACCCCCTTTCTACTGCCTATGATATGATCAAATAATCAAACTCAACCCTCACTGTGTACTTTTCCCAAGTATACTTGGAATGAACCTATTTGGCTGCAAGTTCTGCGAAAAAAACGAAACCGCCGGCGAGGTGGAGTGTGATAGAAAAAATTTTGACAGCCTCCTGTGGGCCCTGGTGACCGTTTTTCAGGTATTTAAACGCAACCGACCTTACTTATCTTTACAAACTTCCTTTATTTGCTACGTTGTTTTACTTCACAACCCGTTTTCAACTGTCTATTAAAACCAATCCTCTTCCTTCCCTCCTGCCCACCATATCGCCCGTACTGGCTACCTGTTTTCTACTAATAATCCATTCGCTTCGATTGTACATGCATTCACCTTTGTTTGTTTGTTGGGAACGAATATTGTTTTTTTTTTCTTTCTTTTGTTTGAGTATTACAAGATACAAGACTACCTATGCATATCCGTTCTGCACCATGTTATGTTTTGATCGTTTTACGCTACATTTCCGTTCCGATTGGTTCGTGTTGTACATTTATTTCTACGATTATGTTCATTCTTCATTTGACTAGTTAAACAGCGCCAACTAGATCCTACCAGCAAGTGGGTGTGCTGTGGTTGAAACATGGTTGCCTAGCGACGACTGTCGAACCTAATCCAACCCACTGAGAGTGTTTTTCCTCCCTAACTGACCATCCTGCTGTGTTTCTCAGTGTCATGTTAGTGAACGGTAGCTCCCCGTCGATCGTCGTTTGCTTTTGAGCATAGCATTCACTAACCTTTCGTTTTCCTAACAACAGTCGACCCTAGAGTTAGCATTATTCTAGGACACGTGTACAGAACCGTCCGCAACATACTGTTTCCCGTTGGCGTAATTGTTTTACTAATATCGTTTCGAGTACCATAACTATCAGTTTCATTAGGTTTAGTTCAGTTGCCTTTCTGTAACGCATTAATTTGAACGGAATGTTACTGAGGAGGAACCCGCCCCGCTCCTTTCATCCCCTTCTGCTACCCATCCTTGTGATCGATAACAATTTTGGATGCGAATGTGAACGACCAAGCACACACAAAACAATGTCTGAGTATTTGCATCGTATTCTTTTGTGCGCAGATTGACGCCAGAGTGTATTCGTATATTTCTCTTTCTATTTTTTTTGTGGAATCTGTATATTATTGCTCACTCAGTGTACAAAACAAACAAACAAAAAACAAAACAAAACTCACACCCAACCGTAAAAGTGCTCAACAGCTCAATTACTGTCTGTAGATAATATTAATGATAATGGAACACCATACAAACAAACAGACAAACAAACAGAAACCCCATACCACAATACTCTCAATATCGTTCCCCCCCTCGAAAAGGTAAGTTTGTGCCGTTTTGAGCTGCAAGTTTCAACCTTTTAAAATCAAAACTAATATTCAGCACGAATGCTCTTGTTTTGCTCGAATTGTTCCCTTTGTTTTTTGTTTTTATATCTATTCCAAGCTCATGTTGAACCGTTTATCTGGCCTGGTGAACACGGTCCGATGTTCCGCTACCTATAATCGTACACAAAACGCTACCAATATGTTACTAAACCCTCTATCTGTATATGCGTTGCTGCGTGTATCATAAACATTGTACACTATGTATATCTGGAAGTATGAAGCAGTCATATGTCATATTTCGTCAAATCAAGCATGAGTTATCGTTATGTACCATATAAACTTATCTCCCAAAAACAAAACCAAAACGCCTTAAATTCGATCGCTACTAAAACTCACAACGTGTAACAGATCACTACACGGACAGGGAACGTCACGGAAACATATCTATATACCTATCAGAGCCAATTCACACTCTAACCTCAAACAGATTCTGTGTTCAAACTACACTTCCACGTAAAATAACACCACGTGTGCCGCTGCCTGTGAAACATATAAGATGATTAGCCCAACTTAACTTGACCTAAACAAAAAAAGGGAGAAATCTGTTTTCTCATGAGGTACATAGTTTGAGGAAAATTGTTAAATTTACGCCACAACACAAATGCCAGCCAAAGTACCTCATTAGAATCTGATTAATCGCCAAGTTTGTAAACGATCGCACAGTACTCACCCACAACGTACAGCAACGATATCATTTTCGTTCTTCTTCCTGAATCTACTCGCTCGTGCATGTATCGTGCTTGCCTCGCCTAATTTTCGCCTTTTTCCAGCTCTGTTTTTCTTCTTCATACACTTCATTTGATCCATGCCGTTTTGATGCGATACTCATAATGCCATACAATGGTCACAACCAATGCACACAACCACCAGGGAGCAACATCAGCTAGTCAGGGAAGCTAACAAAACATATTAAACCCGAAATTCAACACCGTTTTATCTGCTCATTTACCTATCAAACATGGTCCGTTCAGTTGTTCTACCAACAATACAAACATTCCTAGTCCGCTTGTCTATGGCGTTACTAATATCATAACTTTCTTACCCTGCGCAAACCTTAACGGCAGCGAAAACATGCTCAGTACAAAAACAACATTCAGTAAATGAAATAGTAATGTGAAAGCTCAGCATCATCTCAGACACATTCACTGCGAGGGGCACACTGCCCTGTGCACCACTTGCCGCTACTTTCAACAGTTAGTACGAGAACAGGAACTCGATCAAAACGTAGACCTTCCAATTAATACACCAATTAATACACAAAACCAAATACAAATAATAACACCCGTAATGAAGAAATTTAAACTCCAATTGCAACAGTTAATCGACATCCCAACCCGATACTCATTATCTCGTTTAACAAACCCGAAACATGGACAGTAAACAGGGGAGATAGTTGAAAGCGGTTGAAAAATTGGTGCCAAGCAATTCGAGTAATTCCAACAAACAAAAAAATATCAGTTAGTGGACCAGAGCCACTGACAATACGCCATACTGCTAGGCCGTTATAGTGTTTAAGTACAACATAAATTGAGTTCCGCTCGTATTGCTTACACCACAACTGCGCTGCATACATCCGACCGTTTGCTGATGCATGAAGAAATAAAAACGTTCAAGTATAAGAGATGAAAACATAACAAGAACGAAACAGAGCGCGGATGTATGCACTAAAACTATACACTACACAGAAGAAATCAGTAGAACAGATAGCAGTAGAAACAAACAAACAAACAAACAGAAATCTGAAAATTTAAAACAAAACATAATACTAGACAACAAACCCCGTTGGCACCGGTCTACCTGTCAGTATTGCAATAAGCGACGAGCAAGTTTCCGGGCATGAAAGATATGCATTTGGTATAGATAAGTTTAGTAACACGAAAACGATATTTCTTTTCGAGCACTTCAATTAGTAGGCTATATTTTTCGTTCTCTTTTTTCCATTGCACCTGCCCATATTTATATTGGTGTCGGTTTTTTTCTTACCATTCGGATTGAAAAAACAACCGCCACAAATTTATTTACTGCCCAGCTAACGCTTGCACTAAGCTTACTCCAGTACTGACAGATCGCCAGGCAGGTCCCGGAAATAAAAAAAAACAGGAAACGGTAGCAGCGTAATCATTACCTAAACTCATATTTAATGATAAATGAATGCTTTAGTGATATTCGGTTCTTGCATCGTTAAAAAAAAACAAAACATAATTATATATATATATACATATACATATATACCACAATTTATAGCATTCTTGGCATGTACCTTTTTGGAGGTAAGTTCTGTAAGTTTGTCGAAGAGAGCGGGAAAGAGAGGGAATGTACTTGTCCAGAAATTGTCTCCAAGCATCCGCAATGTGAATGCGACAGAAAACATTTCAACAATATTCTCTGGGCCACTGTTACCGTCTTTCAAGTAAGTGCCGACCTGTTGCTAGCACGTGTTCCGTGTTCCGTTGCGTTCCTACTACACGTTCCTGTCTCTCCTTCGTGTGTACGCGTGTGTGTGTGTGTTTGTGTGCGTGTATGTGTTTTTTTTTGTATGGTTGTGTTCATCTGATTCCATTCGATTTCGACGATCAGGCATAGCTGGCCGCGTAAGACACACGAATTTCTTCGTCCTTCTTTGGATCGCTTAGTAATCATTCGAGCGATAATCTGTGTTTTTTTTCTTATTACTGTACTTTTGTCGCACATCAAGTTTGTATATCCTACAACTATTTTCTTCTACATCAACTATCTATCTATTTCTCTCTCTCTCTCTCACACACACACATACACAAACTCTTCCCTTTCCTCTTACACCTATCGCGCACTCCTCCGCTGATCTGGTGCGTTGTTTCTTATATGCTTTCTCACGAAACGATCGATCGTTTCGCCTATTCTATGTGCATTACACATCACACCTAAACCACTATGTTTAGGTCCATTTCGGGGCTGCTATGTACTACTGTTGCTATGTTTACAATTATACGATCACTCACTTGTTGTACGTTATCGCACCTTGTTCCTTCAAATCCCAACGATCATTTCGATCATGCTCACGAACTCTAGTTATGCAGAAAGGTAGCATGCTCCTGGCGCAAAATCCGTACACCCAATTGCCGTTTCTTTATCCGTTTCATTAGTATTATCTTTTCTTTTTATGGCATCAACACCTCTCTTTATGTGTTTGCTGTATATATGTCGTTCTGTCATACTTTCGTTACTATGGCGTTGAATGCTGTTCTCCTCTTTGTCCAGTAGTAGTAGTAGTTGTGTTCGATTTCGAGCACACGAGCTTTGACTGAATATACGTGTTACGCTTTTATGTATGTGCTCTGGTTACGCTCTTCATACGTGAATGTAGTTAGAAAAAGTAGTGCATTTTTATGTGTTATGTTACATTGAAAATTTTGCGTGTTGTAGTTGAAAACAATGAATATTGAAATTGTCTTTTTGTTTAAGTCAATCCGTACCGTCGATAGTAGTAGCCTTGTTGAGTAGTAGTATTAGTAGTAGAACTATCTGTAAAGCTCGTAGACCATTGGAATGTTGATTGTAATATAATCATTACAGCCTCTCCCTCCTATCTCCTCCTTTAATTATTCTCTGTAGCCGTGCGTTGTTGTACACTCTCGGTGTAATCTTTCGCTACTGTGAACTTCTACCCCTATTACCAAACTCTCTGTCTCTGTTGTGTCGTGTATTGCGTTGATCAGTGGTTTCGCGAATCGTTCTTATACTAGCCCACCGGCGACCGTCACTCTGTTTCCCCTCTTCCCAATTAGATTCTCACGCAGGAGGACTGGAATGTGGTGTTGTTTAATGGCATGGAAAAGACTAGCCACTGGGCTGCACTTTACTTTGTGACACTCATGACCTTTGGCAACTATGTCCTGTTCAATCTGTTGGTCGCTATCCTCGTTGAAGGTTTCAGTTCGGAGGTACGTGCGGGAAAGTTGGTGGAACTTTGCTTTTTCTGACTCTTTTTTTTGGAACGTCGTAACGTCTGTAGCGTAACGAACGGCGAGAACGTGAACAGAGGGAACTCGTAAAAGCCAAACTTAATGCGGAAGCCCTTGCACAGGAGCAAAGCATGGAGGTGTACGATGATCAGCGAAGTTTCTCCGAATCGTCTACCACGGACAGCTATAATGGTTCCCGTGGCAAGTGGTACAGCGTCGAGGAGCTTAGCAAGGTATGTTTGGTATGTTTCTGTACACCATGGCCATGCAGTAATAATAATTCCTTTTAGGTCCGGAATCTCGACATTAAGTGTAACATTCAAAAGCAACGCCTGCTCCAACCTAACTACGAAGATCCAAAGAATGTCGCTCAGAAAAACAAGCGCGAAAAGGATGTGTCTAAATCGGAGCATCAGGCGAGCAAGAAGATTAAAGGGGTAAGCTTTTCGTACACTGCTGGCAACTTTTGCACATTTACGAAACGATTTTTGTTTGTAGAAAAAGGCGGAGTCATTGAAGCTGTACAATATCCAGGTACAGGATCCACCGATTATTACCACCACCGCCGCAACGCCACAGGATTCTCCGAGTGGTACGATGGGATCCGGTGCGAGCTTCAAGGACTGGGATCAGGCGGACTTTGAGAAGTACGAGCGCGAAAACTCTTCTCTGCTGAAGCCACCTTCGATACTTGGCTCACTGAAGACGCTAGACGATCGTACGTTCTTCGAGGGCACGCCTGTTCTGAATGAGATGCGCAAGAAGCACGACAAAAACCACACCACCGCCTCTTCCGATAGTCGGCTGGTAGTGATGGAGAAGCAGCAGAAGAAGCATGACAAACCGCTGACCGAGTCCATGAGTGCGCCAAAAGCGGTAGGTAAAGACGAAGCAGCAAACGGTGGACTTCATAGACAACCTTCGACGGAGGAGGGAGTACTGAACAATGGAAAGATTTTATCCCAACCGAAAGGTAAGACTGACGGAACAATCAGAACTAGCGATCAGCGATGTATTCAGAATGCGTACTTCACACAGGATACGGGGTAACCGATCGTCGCACGCTGGATCCACTGCTGGAGAAAAGCAATCGAATTCAAAACGACACTCAAGGATCTAAAGCGCCGAATCGTAGGCGCAGCTCGGTCAGACGATCGTCATCGGTGAAGATCGACAGTGGAGCAAGCAGTATCGCGAGTAATCTCAGCTCTACATCACACCCACGTTGTTACTACAACAATGGCAGCACCAAGTACTACTTCGATCGCAAAAACTCCTTACGGCTGTGCGATATCCGTACGCCCAACAACCGGCGTCGCATGTCATCGTTCGAGCAGGCATACCACAAACAATCGCCAATGAGCAGCATCCGGAATCTGGAGATCAAACATCTGCAAGATGAGATGGACAAGAGCAAACTGGATAAGTCGTCGAATGCGTTCAAGATAGCGGGCAACAGCACGGACCTGACCGGTAAGCCGACACGCAGTGATGGAACGCCGAAAAAGAAGGGCAAGGGAAGGCTGAAGCAGTTCTTCCGCATGGTAACACCGTACCACTTCGTTGAGGATCATGAAACGTACACGCTCTACCTTTTCCCCGAACACAACAGGTGACTAGCGCAACAGCACGTACCGCTGCTTTTTTTTTCGCCCGTTTTTGACTGTTTCGGATTTTCGACAGATTTCGACAGATTTGTACCTGGTTCGTCAACCAGAAATGGTTCGATAACGTCATTCTGCTGTTTATCGCGCTCAACTGCATCACGCTGGCCATGGAACGACCCAACATACCGCCAAACTGTACCGAACGATACTTTCTCTCCACTGCCAATTACGTTTTCACCGTCGTTTTTGCGGTGGAAATGTTCATAAAGGTTGGTGCAAAGTTTTCGTGGAAGAAGATTTCAATATACGTAAATAATACATTGGTCCACTCTTGTAGGTGGTTTCTGCTGGATTGTTCTACGGGCCTGACGCTTACTTCACCTCGGGATGGAACATAATGGATGGCTCGTTGGTAATAATCTCGATCGTTGATCTGTTGATGTCACTGATAAGTGAATCTAGTCCTAGAATTTTTGGCATCCTAAGGGTACTTATCGCACCTGTTTGGTTGGACTGCAACAATCCACTAATCAATTTTGTATAATGCGCAGGTGTTCCGACTTCTACGTTCGCTACGACCGTTGAGAGTTATTAACCGTGCGCCGGGACTGAAACTGGTTGTTCAAACATTACTTTCCTCATTACGTCCCATCGGAAACATTGTGCTAATCTGTTGCACATTTTTCATCATATTTGGCATATTAGGAGTACAGGTAAGTGTTCACATGTGCTACTCATTGCTGACGCTGGAGGTTGATCGAAATTCGTCCGTACGCTTGTCCCCGATAGCTTTTCAAGGGCACGTTCTACTACTGCGAGGGAGAAAACATCAAGGGAGTTAAAAACAAACAGGACTGCTTGGACATTGAGGGAAACGTTTGGATCAACCGGAAGTACAACTTTGACGACCTGGGCAAAGCGCTGATGTCGTTATTTGTTCTATCCTCACGGGACGGCTGGGTTAATATCATGTATACCGGACTGGACGCGGTTGGTGTAGATCAGCAGGTAAGCACTGCGTGATGAGTACGTAATGTATCAGGAAAAAAAACATTACTAATTGCTTTTGCGCTCCGAAACAGCCCATCGTGAACTACAATGAGTGGCGCCTGCTGTACTTCATTGCCTTCATTTTGCTCGTGGGATTCTTCGTGCTGAACATGTTTGTGGGAGTCGTTGTGGAGAACTTCCACCGGTGTCGCGAAGAGCAGGAGAAGGAGGAAAAGATTCGCCGTGCTGCAAAACGGGCACTGCAGATGGAGAAGAAGCGGAAAAGTATGCGTAATGCATAACCACAAAGCTGTTCCGAGTGCGAGTTTCGTTTTACAAAACATTAAACTTTTCTTCCCAGGAATGCATGAACCGCCGTACTACACGAACTACTCACCGATGCGGCTGTTTGTGCACAATGTCGTCACGTCTAAGTACTTCGATTTGGCGATCGCCGCCGTCATCGGACTGAACGTGGTCACCATGGCGATGGAATACTACATGATGCCGCTGGCATTGGAGTATGCGCTGAAAATTTTCAACTATTTCTTCACCGCGGTCTTTATACTGGAGGCGGCCATGAAGCTGCTAGCGTTAGGCGTTAAGATATATATGAAAGATCGATGGAACCAGCTGGACGTCGCGATCGTCATCCTGTCGATCGTGGGCATCGTGCTGGAAGAGCTGGAAACAAACATTATACCGATCAATCCGACCATCATTCGTGTGATGCGCGTCCTGCGGATCGCTCGCGTACTTAAACTGCTGAAGATGGCCAAGGGTATCCGTGCTCTCCTGGACACCGTCATGCAGGCTTTACCACAGGTAAGCGAAGATGTACGCTTTTTTTGACTATTCTTTAATATATATTTATATTTCTCTCCCTCGATAGGTTGGAAACCTGGGCTTGCTGTTTTTCCTGCTATTCTTTATCTTTGCTGCCCTCGGTGTGGAGCTGTTCGGTCGGCTCGAGTGCTCCGAGGAGGTACCGTGTCAGGGTTTGGGAGAGCATGCACACTTTGCCAACTTCGGTATGGCCTTCTTGACGCTGTTCCGTGTGGCCACCGGTGACAACTGGAACGGCATCATGAAGGACACGTTGCGCGACGATTGCGATGACGCGGCCGATTGCGTAAAAAACTGCTGCGTAAGCACGATCATAGCGCCGATCTTCTTTGTCATCTTCGTGCTGATGGCACAGTTCGTATTGGTGAATGTGGTTGTGGCCGTGCTGATGAAGCATCTGGAAGAAAGTCATAAGCAGATGGAAGATGAATTGGATATTGATACGGAGCTGGAACGCGAATTCGAAAGAGAGCAAGAGTTTGAGGAGGAACAAGCGCTTTGCATGCAGCTGAACGATGATAACAAGCAAGTTCACAAACGCCCACTAACCAAAGTTTCTTCCTTGCCTTCGAATTTCACGTACAGTACTCCGATCTTGGAGAAGAAGAGCAATATTCAACGTCGTCAGACCATTCAATATTTCAACCAGAATCTAGGCCTCTCGGTTTTCAACTCATACACCAATAACAATTCGTATGATGAAACGGCGGAAAATAATATTAACGCCGAGGGTGAAGAGATGCAGGGTGGCGTAGGTGCACCGGAAGAAGGTGGCACGAAGAAGATGAAGACGATCGGCGAAGCTATGCCAGAGGGCAAGACGTTGACAGAGGGATTGAACTCCGCCAAGGAGTACAACTCCAAGAATGTTAACAAGAAAATTTTGATCAACAAGACGAACCTGTTCAGCAAGTCTTGCGATGGTCGACCCTCGGGCGAGGGTAAGCGGAAGAGTTTTAGTAAGGAGGAATGCCTCAACATCACGATACCGGTGGCCGGTAAAGCCGGCGACGCGGTCAGGATGGAGGATAAACGACGAGAATCGGGCCAGGCGAATGTCCCTGACGGTTCGGATTTGGGCGATGCGGCCGAATCGCTAAGCTCGACAATCACTTCGTCAAGCAGATCGCGCCATCAGGCCAGCGGTAAGCTGGAGTCACGTCAATTGAGTTTAGACCACGATCCGACCAGAAACCAAAAAGCTCCCCCGGATACGCAGGATGGGAGCGCGCCTGCGGTCGACGGCTGCTGCTTGTCAGTGGCATCCGTGGGCACGGGAACGACCGCTATCGGGAACGGTGGCAGCAGCAACACGACGACCAGTGGCAGTACTGTTTCGAACAAGTCGTTCCTCTCGGTTCCTAAGCTGCAGCCCAAAAGCCGATCTGGCAGCACCAAGCAGCTGTTCAAACAGTCTGCCCTGGACGAGGATGGTGAGACTAACGATGAGAGCTCACTGCTGCTTCCGGTGGCCTCCGTCGCCGAGAGTGGCAGTCCCGGTAACCATTGCCCGGCCGGCGCACTTCTGAGCATACCGGGTGAGGGCAGCGGTTTCGGAACGGAATCAGTGAAGAACTCGGAGTCATGCGAGATTATTCGAATCATTTCCGAGCGACGCAAAATTTAAAGCACACACGCCCGCGTAACGTTTGCTGATCGGGCGTTTGGCGTTAGCATAGCTTCGCTACGTTTTGTGTGCGCACACCACCCCACACAAGCAATTAATTACATTCGTAGGTTTGTTGATAAAGGAAAAAAACGGTAAAACTGTTCATTACATAAAGTATTACTAAACTGATCTTTAGATAGCGATTTTTATGCAAACAGTGCCAACTCGATATCTCGATGCGCTGAGCGAAAGAGCGGCAGCAGCAAAGCGAGACGAAAAGCAATTATGAATTCGGGGACTATCCGGTTGTAGAAAGAAGTACATGCGTAGTCGTATTCGAAACTCTCACTTTGATCGGTTTTTTTATCTTTCCATTTCCTTTAGCGAGCGAATTGAAACGAAGAGGAAACCAATCATACTAGCAAAGGCATAGCGTTTGGGGATAAAAATTACAAAACAAAATCTACAAAGAGAATAACAACCAAAAAACATGGATCAAAATGGACAATCTTAGAAGTATCGCCTTTATAGAAGAGAATTTAGCAGGACGCAGAACTATGAAGTTTTGTATTCATATTGAATTGATGGTGTATTAGGTCTGAAAACTAGTGAATCCTCAAACGTAACAAGTGTACTCTCGTTACAGTGGAAAGTAGCATTCTTCGATTTATCTATTACTATTGTTCCAGGTAATAAAGAAATAGTATACGTAAGCTGGTAATGGTTAAAAAAATTGTTTTCTTCCGGCACAAACATCCAGAACTTTGAACAAAATTCCGAATCGTTTGGACTCTGTTTATATTTTTTATATTTATGTATTTTTGTACCATTTATTTAATTCAATGATCCTGGGTGCAGCCTCGCGGTTAAAGTATAGAGACCGCCAATATAAACGCGCCGAAAAAGAAGAAATTTTTCAAAACGAATGTAAAAACTACATCATATTATAAACACGGTCGTAAAGTACAAATGCAGGAGATTAAAAACATTGTAAAGCTAATTTTAACTAAAATCCAAGCTCAAACATTTCATCACACAACATCAAGCTCAATCCAGCTTCGAAAACACGAAGAGCGTACGTATCTTCCGTATGAAGAAGCGGAAGAAAACAACAACCACATTGCACGTGTCATGTTTGACAGAAGCCGGCTTTATTCTAGATAAACGCTGCTTATTCACAAGATTTTGCATAAACTAAAAGTTACCAACTCATTTACTTGTGTTCTGCCTGGCTGATTGTGTCGAAATTTGCCGAAATGGGAAAACCAAAACACATGACGAACAAACAGAATCCGTTCGCGAAGAAGAAGCGCAACAATAAGCAAAAGGTTTGTTCTCCAACGGCACCAACGGCTCCTGCCTTCTAATGTTTTGTTCCTTTGTAGTCCAATGAACCACCAGCACGTAGAGACAAACCGTACGAAAGCATCGTACTAGAGAACGAGCCGTTCGAAGCGTACTACAAGCACCAGCAGATCTGCAGCAGTGACGCGGAATGGGAACAATTCCTCGCGCACATGAGACGTAACCTACCGGTAACGTTCCGCATAACAGGCTCCAAGGCACAGGCGGCGCTGCTGCTGAAGCTGATCAAGGAGGACTTTTTCGAAGAGTACTTCCGGGCCGTGAAGGAACTACGCAACGAGGAAGTGGATGCACACGTTGAGCCACCGCGCTGTCTCGGGTGGTATCCGCGCGAAATGGCCTGGCAGTTGGAACTATCGCGAAAGGACATCCGCCGGTCGGAGCCATTGTTCCGGCTGCACAATTTTCTCATTTCTGAAACGAACTCGGGCTATATCAGCCGGCAGGAGGCGGTCTCGATGATTCCACCATTGGTGCTGGGGGTTCAACCACATCATAAAGTGCTGGACATGTGTGCCGCACCCGGGTCGAAAACAGCGCAGCTGATTGAGTCGTTGCACGCGGGCGATCGTACTACCATCCCGACCGGATTTGTCATGGCCAACGATGTGGACAATAACCGGTGCTACATGCTGGTGCATCAGACGAAGCGTCTCAATTCGCCCTGTTTTCTCGTGACGAACGGTGACAGTTCCACCTTTCCGTCGATGCAGTACACAAAGGACGGTGCCGTGTGTCCGCTAAAGTTCGATCGAGTGCTCTGTGATGTGCCCTGTTCGGGTGATGGTACATTGCGTAAAAATGCCGACATCTGGAACAAGTGGAACTTGGCACAGGCTTGCAACTTGCATGGATTGCAGTACCGCATACTGAAGCGCGGTTCCGAGCTACTCGAAGTAGGCGGAAAGCTCGTCTACTCGACGTGTTCGTTGAATCCACTCGAGAACGAAGCCGTCTTGCATCATCTGCTGCAGGAATCAGAAGGTTCGCTGGAGATCGTTGAGTGCAGCGAGCTGTTGCCGACGCTGAAGCATTCACCCGGTATGAGCTATTGGGAACCGGCGTCAAAAGACCTTAAGTACTACAAAACGTTTGACGAGGTGCCAGAATCCCAGCGGACTGTTTTGCGGCCTGGCATGTTTCCTCCATCGAAGGAAGATGCTGTCGGAAAGTATCACCTGGATCGGTGCTTACGCATTCTGCCGCATCAGCAAAATACGGGCGGATTCTTTGTGGCTCTGCTCGAGAAGAAGAAACCGTTGCCATGGGAGACTACGGTAGTGGCGTCGGGAGATGGGCAGGAAGTGTCCGAAACGCCAATAGTTGAGCCACCACCGAAGAAAGCGAAGTACATGCGCGGATTCAAAGAGGATCCGTTCGTATTCTTCGACGACAAGGAAGAAGTGTTCGATTCGCTCAACAAGTTTTTCCAACTCAGAGAAGGTAACTTCTATCACGGTGGACTGTATGAAGAGATTTCCGAAAACTTTTTCTACTATGGACTCATTTCAGATTTCGAACCACGGAACCTGCTGACGCGCTGCAAGGTGGGAAAGAAGAAAAATGTTTACTTCTGCTCGAGCATCGTTCGCGATATTGTACAGCTGAATGAGAAACGCGTCAAGATTATCAATCTTGGCGTCAAATCGTTCGTGCGTTGCGCGACGCGCAACATTGAGTGTGACTTCCGGCTGGCGAGCGAAGGTCTGGCGAACGTAAACCCATTCATTGGCAGCCAGCGACGTGTGATGGTACAAAAGCAGGATCTAATCGAGCTGCTCTCATGTACGGATCCTACCAAGCCACCAGAAATTTCTTCCCTGACTGCCGAAACACAAAAGAATCTGCAGAATGTTGGTAAGGTTTATGGTACTGCGATCTGTTGCTGGCTCGGCGGGCAATGAAGTGATAATGGAATGATTTATTTCAGCTTCCGGTAGCTGCGTACTGGAATGTATGGTAGATGATGTGAAGCTGGCCACGGTTGGATGGAAGGGTGCAATGAGTCTTCGGGCGTACGTGGATCAGTACGATACAATGCACATGCTGCGGCTGCTTGGTGGTGATCTTTCGAAATTCGGTAAAATTATGAACACTTTTAGCGAAGAACGTTATGAACTGTTATTGATTTCGTGCGTATGCTTTACAGAGAAAAATAAGTTCCAAGACAAACGAGCAGCGGAAGTGGCAGAAGAAGACGGAGACCAGAATGAAAACAACGATGGTGCTGTGGACGATGATTCGAATCCTGCTCCAGAATCAAACGAATAATATATAGTGCCGTTAGGAACAGGAAGATGCATATTATTTAATGTTAAAAATAAACAAATTTTCACTTTGAAATCCACTATTTAGTCACTCGTATTTGAAATAGTTTATGGCTACCAAAGGAAGTCATTTGAAACATCCAGCAGATTGAAATATCGCTTCTTCCATAACCTACACCCTTTTCACATTTCTAATCTAGCAAGGGGCTTGTGTTGGAACACGCACCTCTACCACGAGCTGATTGATAACGAAACTGCATCATGCCGCATTGAACAACGAGTAGCGAGAGGCATGGTCGATAGGAGGTGCCTGCGTTCAGAAGCGATCGGAACAAAGCTGGAAAGCGGCTATTATTCAGTCAATCAGTTTACGAAAACCTTCGTAACAGTGAGGAAAGTTTGTTCAATCTATCTTATAACTTGAAACACCTGCGCCAAACGAGAACGATGATATCGCGCATTTTTGCATCAACTGGTTCGTGCCGGTGTCGTAGTGTGTACGGGAAAGGGCTCAACTTAATAATGCGAAACGCACCATCTACCGCCAGTGCCGATGGTATATGTAATCGGCGATATGTGAGCCACGAACGGAACGTGGTGCAATCGCCGTTCGGAATCGTGGACATCCCGACTAAAAGTGTGACCGAATACATCTTCGAGGGCTATGAGAAGTACGCAGACAAACCGGCCGTTGTAAGTAAAGAACTGGTTTTGAGTCTAGAGCGCGTGTTCATTATCGCTGTAAGCGCGCCGATCCCATGAAAGATGACTGTGTGAAAATAACCGTACGTGGCGCGTGTCGAAAACTACCGAAAAATCCCCAACAACGTTGCTAGTAGGTCATTTTAAAATTTGATAAGCTTTGATAAGCCCCGGGTATGTTTTGGACCTGGTACAATCAATCGCGCGCCGACAGGAAATTTTGTACTTTGATCGAGATCATAATCAAACAAGTAGAAAGTACCGCGGTCAGGGGAAACTGTGTTCGGCAGATGCAGCACACTGATAGTGGACCGTGTAGCGTGTTACAATATACGGAAGCGCTTCGTAAACAACATCTGCTGTTTCTGTTTGCATTCTCTGTACGGGTTGCTAATCCCATCAACACCCACATGTTTGGATGATGTCGTGTGCATGCTTTCGCGGGAAGATGCTTATTCTGTGCGATTTTTTTTTCGCCCATCTTTTACAAGACATGCGGTGCGTCGAAGCGATCGTACACCTATGGAATGGCGTACGAAATGATCCTACGTATGGCGCGCGGACTGCTTTCGCAAAAGGGATGTGCTATGCGGAAAAACGACGTCCTGGGATTGCTGCTTCCAAACATTCCGGAGTTTGTACCGGCTTTGCACGGCGGTTTAATGGCTGGTTTAACCGTCACATTCGCAAATCCGATGTACACCGCAGGTAAGTGCAATTCTAATGTTTGAATCCGGCATACACGGATAGTTATATTTCGGTTTCTGTTTCTGTCAATCCCGGCAGAGGAGGTTTGCCGTCAGTTTGAAAACGCCGGTGTGACGGCCATAGTAACGTTGCCGATGCTGCTACCCGTTGCGGAGTTGTTCAAAATGAAGGTGAAACAATACAAAGGAACCATCTGTATCGGGGGAAAGCACGATATCGACAAAAATATCTACGGATTCGAGGTTAGTTTCCATTAAGAAGAAAGGTGAAGTGAAAATTCGTTACCACGAAAGCATCTTGGAAATCCATATTGCTTATACTTCGCAGCAATTTTTGAAAGAAAATCACAAAAGTGAGCTGCCAGAAATCGACGTCCACAAAACAGCCATTCTACCCTATTCATCCGGAACGACCGGACTTCCAAAGGGTGTGGAATTGACACACTACAATCTTGTGGCCAACCTTGCACAAGGTTCGCATTCAGATCTCTCAAAATATTATCAACCGGAGTATCGTAAGTGTCGTTGTTGTTTTGGAATGTCGTACTACATTAATTATTTCGCGCAACTCTTTACTTATAATTCTTGCCATTACAGTCGATCGCAAGGAAACGATCCTGACTATACCACCGTATTTCCACATTTATGGATTGAACGGTATTTTGCATTCGGTGCTCAAGTCCAAAAACCACGTAGTATCGATACCCAGGTATGTACGCTACATAAATTACTTTAACTGTAAACTTTTGTTTGATATTGATACTTAGCCTATATCAAATACTAATATATTACACATTTACTACTGTCACCTGGTTCTGTCTCTTCGTAAAACATGTCGCGAATTATTAAGCCCGTTAAACATATTCTTCAACGATAAGCGCGCGGAACGGAAAACGTAAACCGTTGTCTCGGAAATGCTACACGCGCACCACTGTCAACTCGTGCACCATAAGTTATAAACGTTTTTTTGTATCACTGAAGGGATCGACAATTACCCTTGAAGGTCAATTGGAGGGCAGTAAAATTCAAAGTGTTCATCCCACCGACCGTTACAGTTGGTGATTGTACACAGTAAAACTAACTCGCAAAAGTCCCTAACTCATCGGTAATGTATTGAAAATTGTTGAATTGAATCAATAATAGCAATTTTTCATGTGAACGTACGGCTAGCATGGACACCGCAGTCAGAAACGCATGTTCAAACCGTGCCGCCAGCACAGAGTCAGTGCTGCCAGCGCGTCGGCCTAGCATTTTTTACGTAATCAAATCAGAGAAAAAAACTGGAAACGTCACGAGCTGTCAAAACCGTTCCACGGCCTAATTTTTTTTTTGCTGAACGGGATGAATTTGTGGTAAAAATAATTGCTTCCCACGGAAAACGCTGCCTGAAGAAAACGCCGAACGAAAACGCGAAAAATCGTCGCGTTACCGGAAGCGAAACGGTGCGGATCCGCACGGGCGTGTTAGGCCGCACAATTAGGCCTCCGGCCGACCAAGAAATCGGCTACGAAAAACGCAAAGTGGCAGTGCTAGCTGGCAGTAGCAGCAGCAGCAGCAGCAGCAGCAGGTGCCTGGTTGGTTCATCAGTCAGATAACCTATATTTGCTGCTATTTTCTTCTTCCGCGACGTCGACGACGACTGGCACTTTTTTCACGGTGCGGTGTCTCGGTTCGGCTTTGCAATAGCAGAATCTTCTCGTTGCGGGATGTCTCAGCTAGGCTAGGTAAGGGTAAATGAGTATGGGAGTTTTTTTTTTGTTTGTTATTTGTGCCTGTGCGAGGTGGTGCGTGCGTGTGCGATTTCGTCGATGGTAACGTGTCGCCGCCGCCGAACGAACTAAGCCGGGCAGCAGCAGCAACAAAAAAAAATAGTCACGGAACCACCCCAAACCCACATTACCATCTCAATGGGTTTCTGATGTTGGTTGAAAAGTAGAAAAAAAGTGGAATAGTAGTGTTTTGGAGTGACGATAAAAAGAGTGACCAGCCCTGTTTTTCTACTCCCGTGCGTATGGGGAAAACCGCAATACCCTACCCCCGTACAAGCATCGCAGAAACATCGCCTCATGGATTGGATGTGTCAATTACTATATTTGCAGTGTTTCGATGAAACTTCCGCGTGACAAGCAAAGAAGTATGCTTTGTCTAGTGTGACGTCTGGAAACAACAAAATGCAAAGTGGAGGAGGGCCGTTGCCAAACGCTACGGTCATACGTAACATGGCATCGGGGACCCCCACGTCCCAGCAGCAGCAGCAGCA
>JXWZ01012486.1:0-20248 GCA_000956215.1 Anopheles farauti No. 4
TATTTTATATAGTATTTCGACCTCATCTATTGAACAAAACAATACAGATTTTGAGCACTTGAAGTTTGTATCCCTCAAAAACAGACCATAAGCAATACATGTATTGGCCATCTTAACTTAAAAAAAAAGCTGAACTTTACTTTAAACAAATCTTTAAAATAGGAAATCCATACAAGACTTTCATCCCACCAATAAAGAAGGGTAAACTTACTATATGTTCAGTCTTTAGTCCGCATAAAATCACTACAATCCTGCCTATCAAGTATAATCTTACGAACAAATCAATAACTATAACACAATCACTTCTTGAGAACCATATAAATTCAACGGCAGAAATACTTGGATTGAAACACTTGTAATTGCTAAATAATGTTCCTAAAATTTGAGTTATTTTTTTTAGCAGATTGACCTACCTTTTTTATTAAAAATGCATCATATCACAATCGGTGAACTTTCACATGCGTTAGTAAACTACTAGGCGTCTCCACATATGTACCACCTCGTTGGACCTCGCATTAATAGATGTAACTTTAACGGCAGAATGCGCGTTAACGCATTTTGAATTTGCTTTCCTCCTTGGCTGGAAACGTTGGTAAGCTGTCGTAAAAAAGCCAACGTACCTTCATGTTTTATCGTCTTCGTAATGTCTCTAATGTTGACTCGTCTGATTTGTTATACGATTTTAATATGTGCGACGATAATCATGCACCTAAAACCCCGAAGCTCAAAAATATTAAAATGTTTTAAAATGATTTGCTAGCAGCAAAATCAAATACTACTACCACTACTACTACTATTACTAGTTGAAATACTACCAACTTCAAACTGCGCATTATTGGTGCACTACCTTTCGTACTCTATTCATATCCAATTAGAAATTGAATATCATGTTACTTCAATTATAGTGTTCGCTGCATCGCGCGCTAGTCTAAACAAATGGTCTTATGTTACATAATTGTAGCAATCGACTGATTACGTTTCTTCTGCGTACTGATAACCAACACAAAAACAATAGCACGGATGAGCACCCCATGTTCTTATTTAAATCATCAAACTGCTGTCGATAACAGCGTATGATTAAACTATTGCCAAGGTTACAGACATTGTTACTTCTGTCAGTTGTACGAAAGAGTAGCAACATAACAGAACTTGTGCAATTGTGCAAATGCGTTAGCGGACATGATAATACGATACTCTGGATAGATAGGTCCCCCCGTCAAGATAAAGTTGTCACCACCGTTTAGCGGTAAGTTTCAGCACCAATCGGTTCATCTGCAATATAAAAGAGCCTGGTAAGGTAAATAATCGACAACACTTCCTCGACATGAACGGTCGCATCATAATGTTTGCTTTGCTACTTAGCTTCGCCGTTTCCATGGTGATAGCATCCGGGGATCCTATTACTATTTCGGGAAACACCATTGGCGATCTAGTCAACGTGAACGTAAACGTGACGGCCAACATACAAAACGAAATCAATCAAGACTACGTGAACGTGCTGGCCCTGCTGATGTCCTCCACGGGCGATGTGGATCTGTTCCGGAAGCTGACCAAAGCCTTGGAAGAAAAGAACCCATCGTCTATCGCGACCTCACCGAACGCAACTGAAGAAAAGGTGAAACTCTCGCCACCGAAAGAGGAGTTCAACATCGAAGAAGCGGTGAAGCATCTGTTTCCGAATCTTATTAACAAGCAATAAATAATTTGCCCGTTTTATGGTTTTTGTTCAGTGTGTTTATTCAGTGTATTCCGAAACCGTCGATTCCATTTATTCCCACAGATCAGTTGCCTTGTCCATGATGTCCTTCAGATCGGTCGACATCTCCTCGATGGTGCTGTCGATGCGCTCGAGCAAGTCGGACGAAAACTCCACCACACCGTCGTTGGAGACGATCGTGTAGACGATCTCCTCGAACAGACTCCAGGGCATGATTTTGTACACCTCATCAACGACATAGTCGGATGCCTGATAGATCAGCTCAATGTCGGCCCCGGTGAGTCCCTGCAGCTCCGGTAGCACCTCGAACTCGTAAGCAAACAGTTCCCGCAGACCTTCCTTGATGCGCACCAAGTCAGCGTCGATCATCGCGAGCAGTTCGTCCGAGAAATCAAACACTCCACCGTTGGCGAGCACTTCCTTGACAATTTCCTCCAACACATCGGCGGGGAAAACTTCAAACATCACCTTCGTCGCGTGCTCGAAGTAATCGTCCAGCTGCTGGACCACACTCTCTGGTGCAGCCTCAACGCTCTGCAAGGCCAACTCGACCAGGTTGCTCTGCATGATCGTGCGGACGTTTTCGAGCGCAACATCCAGACGCTCCGACAGCTCCTCGGAGAACGCAAACTGACCATCGTTGACGAGTGCGGTGTGCACGACATCCTGGAACACATCGTTGGGGAAGTTGTCGCGGAAGCTGTTGAACATGGTAAGAATCGAGTCGTACACAAGCTGCATCGTTTCATCAGACACGACGCGGGCCAGCTTCTTCGGGAAGAACATCGTCTCCAGCGATTCCAGCACCTCGCGCAGCTTTTGGCGCAGCGACTCCAGCGTCTCGTCGATGCGTACGTTCAGCTCGTCGGGCAAGTCAATTATACCTTCCTTTTCGATCACGTCGTATACGATGTCTTCCAGCAGCTTCCACGGGATGGCTAGGTACGTTTCGTCGGTCATATAATCGATCATCTCATAGATTATTGCACGCATCTCGTCATCCAACACAAGCAAATCCTCGAACAGCTCGAACTCGTAATCAATTATCTGACGTAGTTCAACCTTTGCCGCGGCCACAGCCTCATCAAGGAGGGCTACCAGTGCAGGGGTAAAATCGAAGGATCCTTCGTTCTCTAGCACTTCCACCACCATAGTCTCGACGATGTCCATCGGCACCGCGTTGACCAACAAATCAACGGAGTAGTCCAGGTATTCGTGCACTTTGCTGATGACCAGGTCGTCCGACGCATCCAGACCGGCAGCTGTAATTGCGATATCCTCCAGGGCATGCTTGAGGTTGGTACGCACTTCTACGTTCTTCTCTTCCAGCTGCGCTTTCAATCCCTCGGAGAACTGGAAGCGACCACCGGTGGCGAGCAATTCCTTGGCAATCTCCTGCAACAGCTCCGGCGGGTAGGTGGCCTGTACGGTGCGGAACACGGTCACGAACGAATCGTACACCAGGTCGAGCGTTTCCTCCGGGATCTCAGCGCGTCGCTGTGCCGGCCTCGGGATCGGCGATGCAAAGCAGCAGCTGCTGGCCACTAGCAGCAATAGAACCGTTTGCGCTTTCATCTTGGATGGAATGGACTATTTCGTTTCACACTGCCCTGTCCAGCGGTCTGAAAGATGACTTTTATACGAATCCAACTTCCTTATCTATCCGCACCACCGAAGATATCGGGCGTCTTCCGATCAAGGTCGCCTGCATGAATCAATTTCTTATGTCTGCTGATGAACCCAATTAGCATATGTCTTATCAACACCCGGTGCAACGATGGTACCTGTGAGTCATTATTGACAACGAATCACGTGAATTTGTGCCAAAACAATCGTCTCCAGTGACCATTGTTACATCATACTACCGATTACCGAAGCAGATAGAACCTACAATAGCTCTCAATGCATTGGACATTACTTTTATTGACATGTTGTCACCACGGCATGAGTAAGGGAAAAGTAAAAATAGTAACCGAAGCCATCCTATTTAGTCTTCTGTGAAGACCACAGCTGCAACTAATTAAACCGCACGAATGCAAACCATGTCACTTTTGGTTCGTATCATGTTAGATAAATTATAGCTGTAATTGCTTTTTCATCCAAAGCAGGAATTGAAAAAAAATCAACTTTCGCTTTTCGTGTGGCTTAATCTACCGCAGCTTTCACACTAAAGCACCCAATGAACTAAACATGCTCGCGTCTCGTATTCACCATGTCCTGATGTCAAACATATGATACTTGAATTATTATACTAGTGTATTTGACCGTTCGAGTGAATAGCTGCACAAATTACCATTCTTCGAGATAGAAAACATACAGTAAAAGAGAATAGTAGCAGCGTATTAAAACAACTAAATTATTTAAAATGTACTATAGAAGCGTTTAAAAGATTTTATCCCCTTTAATCCGCGTACCATATTATCAAAAACTGTTGTTTTTATCTAAACCTTATCGGCATTAGTTAGTTTTTTTACCTAAACAAATTTATCTTTATTGATACTTTTTTTAGGTTTTACTTTTTTTCGATCTTTCGGTACTTTATACCGAATTTATTTATACTTTATACGGTCCATGACGAAATTATATTATACGGAAATAAACGGTCTTTTGTTCGCACGTCTACTTTACCTGACCTATTATTCCATAATATCCAATAGTACCAACAAAGCACATTTAATACCTGAGTGTAACACATCAAATTTTACTGAAAGGTTGGGTTTTTAAGTTTGTTTTGTAAACAATCTACTTAACAAGCACTTCATGCAAGTGTTTTAATATTCTATATCCGAACAGCAGCGAGTTTAGCTTGACAGCGCTGACCGAATGTTACAACAGGAACGTTGTGGTTATTCTTGCTAGCAGTCATCAAATAGCAATCAGTAAATTGGTTGCAAACCAGACACAAAATGTGACTCAGTAAAGATAATCACTAGTTCAGTGGTTTTAATGTAATCATGTGATATGTCTTTTTATTGAAAAAAAAAATCATCTATGTAATGAATATGCATAATTGCATTTTAATGTGATGATTATAAAAATTTCAAAATAACCTTAATCCCCTCCCAATTTTGACCTATGGTCCATGCTCGTACGGCTAGTAAAACTTTATTGGCCCGAAAGCTGCGTCCTTGTGTGTTTGTTCCCCTTGGTTTTCCATTCCAACTTAATATTGCATTAAAGCTTATTACTAACGTCGTTCTGCTCTAGTAGATCTCTTAAGTCCAGCATCACCTGATAGAATGTTTGCTGGAATTTGTGGCCACTGGTGATCGTGCTGTCACGGTACGCGGCAAATATTGCCCAAATGCAATCCTCAAGCATGGTATAGAAGCAACCGTACCCGTCCATACACATCGGTGCCACGAACCCGCAGTTGATCGCGTAACCGAGCGTGCTGGTGGAGAGAATAAAATTACCGCCACCACCACTCTTGCTGTACAGCGGGTCGTCGTACAGCTCGGGAATAGGAATGTTATTTTCGTAGGCGGCACACCAAAGCCCAAACAAATGTCGATCAATTCCGTTGCCCTTCCGTGCTTCGTTCATTAGCTCCAACTGCCGGTTGGTGGCCACCTTAAACAGTTTCGCCTTTTCGGCACCGCTCGCGCTGCCATTCTCCATTGTTTCTATGAAGCGAACTGCTTCAATGCTACACGAACGGCAAGTTTCCGTACGGCCCTTGTAGTACTGGCGCATCATGGCCGTTTCGTAGGTCGCAACGAAGGTTCCGTGCAACCGATAGTACGTTAGCAGCAGTGCCGTTTGAACGTAGGCATCGGGATGAATTTTGTGCTTTTTCATAAATGCTTTTCCATACTCCTGAAACTGGTCCATGGAAACGATTACGCTGTTTTTCTGAAAAGATAAACCAAAACAACTAAATAAAATTCTGTACTTCATGGTGCAAACAGCGAACTAGTTACCATTTCTTCCGCAACCTTCTCCATGCGAGCGACTTCTTCACGCAGTGGTTCATCTAAATCAAATATTATCTCCTCTGGGAGGTTCAAATTTTTGGGCGAAACGTTCCAATCCGGTACCCCTTCCTCCATGATGCTCATCATTACGTACATACTGATCGACATCGAAATGGATCCATCATAGCAGCAGTGCTCCCCATAGCAACCCATCTGTCCGTTTTTAAAAGCGATTGTACCACAGCTTTTGTCCGACCATTTCGAGCGCATATCGCCGGTCAGAGCAAGCTGCGACAAATCGGAAAAACTCGTCGGACAGTTGGTATCGAGAATCAGCAGCGCGACAGCTTCCTCGATCTCCCGCAGCATCTCTTTATTACGTGAGGAAAGTTCCATCAGATGCTGCCGATTGCGTGCCCACGTGGTACGGTCGTCGTTCGTTAACACCGGTACACCGGCGTGCTCCACACTTTCACCTTCCACGCGCACCTGAATCTGTTGCAAGACGAATAGGAAATCCTGAGGACTGAGAGGATCACCGTTTGCATCCAGTCCCGGCACTTTAAAGATGCGCCCACCATAGAGCACGATTAAATGCGACGGACAAGATCCTTCCTTTTCCGTGCGGAAGTGGCTTTCCACCTTATCCATCTCGACCCCCGGCGTTCGTACGGTGTTATACAGTCGTCGATATAAATCGGCCGAGAAAACGATCCTCTTGTCAGGGCTGGCGATTGGTCGGAGGCGTTCCGTACGAAGGAGTTTCCAAAAGACCATATTGTGGTATAAACAAGTTGCCGGTGCCTTCAGGAAATTTTCAGGTATAGCTGGTAGTCCGACCGTATCTAGCAGTAACGGTTGCACCATCACGCAGTACGGAATCAGCGCCATGCGCAGGGTGCAGTATGCATAATCTTCCCACCATTTATCCACCTATTGAAGAAAGATAGCATTGTGATTAACTATTTGGTTAAAATTGCTAGGTATAATAAATTTTTTTTTTATTTATATTTGTTGGATAATATTGTCTGTCAGTGCAAATAGGCACTGACAATACGGCTACAGATGGCCGTAAATACCGTATAAATAAAAAAAAATGTGTTGGATAACTGACAATTATTCCCAACAATCCGAGTCAAAACGAAGACACGCACAAAAGGACACAAAGTAAGTTGGGAAAAAAGATAAAGGAGTATTTGGATAAAGCGTGGAATCGCATCAAAATACGAGTCTTTTAAACGTTGCAAATTATTGAATAAATTTATTAGTTGAAATATTTTTTTTTTAATATACTATCACCATCCGTCAGAATCCAAAATTATTTTCCAACAAACATAATTACACCATTTAAGTAAATAACGTCTAACGTTTCACTAGACCCATTTATTTGATCATTACTAAATATTCAGTCACTAAAAGTGTGTATACACAATTTGTTATGTTAGTGTTGGTGATCATTTGAAACATTCAAATAATTTAAAAAGTATACATTATAACTTATCAAAAGTCTTTGAACAGTCTACGTGCGCATATCCCTACAACAACTACTTAATTTCTTGAATAATTCATCCCATATTTGAAAAGGACAAATTATTGGTGTAAAGAAATGAAAGTATACGTTGCAAACGATGGACATACTGCGATGGAAACCCATCGAAACAAACACATGTCTAGAAGTAAATGCAATGGGATTCAATAATTTACTTTTATTATAATCTTGTAACACTCTTCAACTATTCGCATTATGAGACGGTAATACGCCTTACAGTGGCTGCGGCTCCTTAAGCTTAAGGAAGTGTTGACGGACGGCTTCACGCAACTCGGGGTTGAAGTGAGGGTGTCCCTGTTGGGCATCGCCGAGCGCAACCTTCACCTGTTCGCGGAGTCGGGGTGGCAGCTTCGCAAGGAAGCTCTCAAAGTGGGACTGCTTTAGCTGTGCGAAGTGCTGCTGAACCTTTTCGCGCAGCTCTTCGTCGGCGTGCGGCACACCACCGTTGCGGATCCAGTTCTGCACCAGCGCATCGACATCTTCGCGCAGATCGGGAGTCATCAGTCCAAGGAACTGGTTGTACTTCTGTTCGGCAAACTCACGGAAGCGTTGGTTCTCCTGCAGCTGGGCCAGCAGCTGTTCGCGCACCTTATCGAAGAACGCTTCGGACGGCTTCTGGTGATTGCGGATAGCGTTCTCCAGCTCGGCACGGATGTCCTCCGGAATCAGTGCGAGGTATTGCTGTAGTTTTTCCCGGAGCTCCGCGTTCGGTCGGGGCATTGCCGACACACCGACGGCCACCAGGGCAAGCACGACGATACTGGCTAGTTTCATTGTTAGTTTCACTGTCCGCTAAAGCTTCTGAACTGTACTTTCCGAACCACCCGAGGTATCTTTTTATACTAAAAAGGCGTCTACCGTATCTTTCAAAACAAACATTTTCTTGCAGATAAATTGCCTTGTCTTCGCGTCGGTATGTATCTACTTTGCGGAAGTGAATCATCGGTGGAGAAAACAAACCGCACATTAACGGAATGTTCATCTTGTTTGCAATCACCAACATGCGCCGCATCAGGGATGTTGGTTTTTCCAGAATCATTAGGACAAACAGCGAAACAAAGCAAAGAAACCCATATCACCGGACAGGTGTTGATGGTTATCTAATTCCTTATCAGACCACCACCGCAAGTGTCATCGTGTGTCCGAAAGGGAGAAGCAATATTGGTCTAAAATTGTTTTGATGCTTCGCCTGCGCCTTCAGTTTGTGAGCGTTAATCGATATGGGCCCTATCGTTCGGGTTTTCGTACTCCTAGTGTCATTCTGTAGTGCTATGCGCTGTGACCAAGAAAACGTTCCCATGGATGAAGAAAGAACCGTTTTCGACTGTATAGAGCTGACAGATTTTAGAACCCCCTTGGACGTTCTGTCCTCGAACTGCCGGCAGCTGTTCGATAACCTACTGCCAACGCAAGCAAACATCCAGCGATTCTTAAGCCAGTTCGATGACGATGTTCAAGAGTCGGCACAGGACGCCCTGAAGCGCGCCTACATCGAGATGCTGCAGGATGACGGGGACGGATTCGAAGTCGTAGATCCAGAGGAACCTGCTCTTTTTGGTGGCATGCCAGACGGTATTCCGGTCAATTTGCGGCACGAAATTCTTCGCTACATGCTGCAAGGACACCGTTTCCGGCCGACGCCCATGTTGCGCACCCGACTTTACAACGTTCGAAATCTTCTGCTGAGTCAGCGGAATTACGGCGCCGTGTTCTGGATCGATCGGCTGCTCAAACCCGACACACACCGTCGTACAGTGGTGGACAAGATTTATGCATCGCGTGATACCGACCTGACCTTTGCACCACCGACCAAAGCATGATCATAAACGATTGTTAACCAAAGTAGAAGCTTTATCTTATTCGCTGATTAAAAATGCCTCACAGTATGACTTTTGTCTGTGCGCCAGATAATTTACCATGTTTGCCCCATGAGCATCGCGATGATAATACACAAATACACCCGTAACGTACACTTACCCAATTTTTTTCATTCGCTGCCTTTTCTTCCAGAATAGCCTGGAGCTTCGCACCGACGCCCTTGCGAAAGTTCTCGATGATTTTTTTTGTATTTTCGAGCTCTGCTTCCGTGCCGAATGGTTTCAGCGATTCCAGATAGCGCTTCAGCGTATGGTCCAGCTTGGGCAAGGGCAGTCGGGGCCTGTCCTCATCGTAGCAAAAGGTGCTCTCGGTGCTTCCCTCCGGGAGGTAGTAAATGGTTTCGCGATTCATGGTCACTTCGATCACTTCACACGATTTGTTTCCTTTTAATATGGCAGACTGTAGTACGTATGTATATATTTAAACTGTGTATGCACTCGAGTTGGTGCAACAATGTTTACTTGCGCGTAGATCAACGACCCCGATTGACTAGCGTGTGTCCGTCTGCCGTTCCACTTTCTAACTCATCAGGTTAACTCATCAATCGAAACAGCGACACAATCGTTCTCATATGCGAAACACACGGCATTCAAGCGCACGGTTGGACTTTGGAACGGATTTTACGGAATGGAAGGGAAGTCAATGAAGTGAAGTCCTCCGTTGCAAGTACTTCGCGCCTCACAATGACTTTGTGGAACGAAGGAACAAGTAAAGCAGGTTTGCTTTGCAACAACAAAATAACAACACCACAATACAAATCAAAACATTGGAACTGTCAAAATCGCAACCAGCCTACGTAGGCCGACTGCATGCGCACGATGAAGAAATCGACGAAACTGCGTTTTTATGTTTTTGTAGCATTTATTTTACACGACTTTTCTTTTCCTTAGATTAAGTTATCTTCCGACCGAATATACTCCCCTATGTCCGCCTGGTGGAAACAAACCGTCACCAGAGGGTCGGCCAGTTTGCAGTCATTTGTCGATTTGGCCGCCACACCAAAGCCGAGCGGCACGTCGTTCATCGACATCACTATCACCCCCTGGTAGACGGGCGTATTTTCCGTAATACGTCCCATTCCTGATTTCGCTACATTATTTCCGTACAAAAACTGTTGCTCGGCGGCCGGCTTTAACCAAATCTTGTACTGAGCGTACGGGGCCAGGTATGCAAGTGCCGTGATGTGTAGAATGAATTTGTTTCCTTTCGTAAACTTTCCGAAACACGTTCCCACCGATACCATATGTTCCTTCGGTACAGTTTCGGATAATTTCAGGATTTTTTCCGACATGTAATATACACGTGATTTCATCTCTCGGAAGCAGTATGTACCATCGGTGCGGTCTATCAGAAGCTTTACGTTTGTTCCGATGCTGAAATTGAAACGTAAATAAGTATTACTACCGGCAATCACCACGTTGCGAGCCGGCTATGATGACCATCAACACAAGAGCCCCATTACTTACTATTTTGATAGCTTTTCAAACAACACCTTCGTTTGCTGATCTGATAAGCGTTTCATTGTGGATTTGAAAAATGTTTACTAAACTTTAGTAAAAAATAACTATACTTTAAAGCTACAATTTCGCGTTCATGCAGCACAGTACGTTTCGCACGTGTTGTTTGTTTACGTGTGAGTTTGACATAACGCACACCACTCCAGCGGATGTTTTCGGTCAAAAATACATTTTGACGTTTTCGTTAAAATCGGATTGATTTTATTTTCTTCGTTAAAAACGATAATATTCAATTTATCCGTTACATTTTACATATAAAATATTGTCTACACTCTATCAACCTTATATTTTCGTGGTCCTTTGGTAAACGAACACATTTTTAAATTTACCTCATTAATCTAGGACTAAATCTATCAATAGCGTTCACCGTTAATGGCGCAGAAGAATGGGAAACAAGTAAAAAATATATCATCTTGGACCATTTAAATATCGTTCTGTCGACAAATGATGGATCTTTATTTGTCTCGTATAAAATATTGTACGAATTCGATCTTTAATATTTCTTTTACAAAGTGCAAACAGATAGTCTTACAATTTGTCATTCAAATTTTTATTAATTTTTAGATGCTCGGAACAAATAGTACTAAAAATACTTACTTAAGTACTTATGCACCACAGCAGCCGATTGGTTTAACGTTAGTAGTAGGCCATACTAAAACATGTGTGCCCTTATCGATATTCTCTAACCAATAATGCTGGAACATTTTCGTGATTCTTACAATTAAATAATAATGTTATGACGGTTTTCATGCAATTTGCAACGGTATGCAATTTGCATACTTTTTACTCATCTTGAAACCGTTCCCAAACGGTACATGCAAACTAAACATTTTAGAGTTTTTAATAGTTGGTTCGATCGCTAATCAATTCTACACAATATTGTATCCCCAACTGAACGAACTCACGGAATGTACAATAGGAATTGTTTGGGGAAGGTGTATCGCAACAACTGTCTGGTAATGTTCTGGCACTTACTATCGTTTCGTTTTGCTTAATACTGTTCGCAACAGAGTTGACAATAAATGATCCCCCTTTCGCACATAACCCTTCTCACTCGTTCAAATCGTTGTCTTTCCAGTGCCATGACGCACGGCACATTAAGCGCTAATCACTTCCTTTGGTTTATAGGCACGCTGCTTCAGCAGATCATCCAAATGCTCCTCGCGATAATAAACAACGAAGTCCGCTGGTGACAGCCCTTCAAAAATTGCACAAACACTCGGTTTTAGATTATAAAAGAACAATGGCTGATCACGTCTGGCAAAGTCTTGCGTTATGCTATCGATAACGGTGGCGGCTGTAAAATCAGCTCCGTACACGTGAGAACAATCGATCACTACCGGCAGCGACTGTCGAATAGATTGCTTCGTCACCAGATTGCGGACATAATCCACCGAAGGGAAGATCAGGCAACGATCGGGGGTAATGATCAAATACTCCGCACCACCCGGGCTCTGGTAAGTGTAGACACAGAGTAAAGAAATTGGAAAGAGTTCGTAAATTAGCAACTTTTAAGCACTACCACATTAATGAGAGAAGAAAGTGCGAGATCTTACCGTAAGTCGTTCCACGGACATCTTTGGCCGAGCGGCGTGATAAAGAATAAATACAACGTTCAGTCCAACTCCAAACAAAATTCCCATTTCCAGTGGAAGTGCCAAGCAAGCAATAAACGTTCCCAAACCAGGAATTAAGTCACTTTCTGCATAAAAAGAATAA
This sequence comes from Anopheles farauti No. 4, assembly GCA_000956215.1. Lineage (NCBI taxonomy): Eukaryota > Metazoa > Arthropoda > Insecta > Diptera > Culicidae > Anopheles > Anopheles farauti No. 4. The sequence continues at coordinate 12,298 of JXWZ01012486.1, forward strand.
AGTATTTGAGATTTCACTTTTAAGACAAGGAACAACAATAAAATACTCACTTTTGGTTCTCCACATGGGCTTCACCACTTTAACCTCCACCATGAATACCACCGCAGCAATGATCACTGCTGCAAGCGATGCCTTAGGAATGTACGAAAAATATGGCGTGAAGAAGAGCAGTGATAGCACCACGAGCGCCATTGTGTAAATGTTGCCCATCGGTGTCCTCACACCGGAGGCATTGTTGACAGCGCTGCGACTTAACGATCCCGTACCGGGGAATCCTTGAACGAAGGAGTTGGCAATATTGGCAAGACCGATCGCAATCAGCTCCTGGGTGGCATCTACTGGTTTTCCGTTTGCTGCACAGAAACAAACGGATCATTAGCAACGCGATAAAATATTTAAATATAACACTTCGCACTCACAGAACGCTTTGCAGATGGCGATGTTTTCCATCAACGCGATCAGCGGCACAACGATCAATCCGGAACCGAGGCTAGAAACCATTTCCGTAAACGATTCCTCACTTCCGCTCAAAGTTTCGTTGGCCGTTAGGGAAAATGGAGGAGGCTTAAACGATGGCAGACCCGGCGGAATATCACCGATCAGTTTGAACGGTGCAACCGCAGACGATTGGAAGGTGTAACCGATGGCACCGCACACTACGACCAGGATGGCATTGCGGGATGTACCGATCAACCACATCATTTTGTTGATGATCCGGTGGTTCTTTGATTTTAGCTCGTCGTCAGCTGGCCCAACCTTCAGTCCGGCAATAATCTGCGAGGAAAGGATAAGAACAGGATAAATGTCATTGTATTTATTACGAAAAAAAAGCGAAATAACTAAAAGGTATTCAGTAACTCTCTGGACAATCGTTCACTAATAATATACAAAACTGTACGATGAGAAAGAAATATAACTCAAATCATTCGTCATTAACCCACACACACACACACAAAAAGCAAACTTGTTAGCTAGTTATGCGAAATTGAGTTATCATTTAATATAATTACCACAGCTCAAATGTTACTCGGCCGGAAAAGCTTCCCCCAAATACTACTTACTCTCATGATCAACAGCACAGCGATGCACGTTAGTCCCAGGAACGTGTCCCACACCTGCACGTTGTGGATGTCGTTGAAAATGTTACGCCAAATTTCGATAAACGTCGTGCCCTTGGCCGTGATACCGAGCACATCCTTCACCTGCGAGGTGACAATAATCAGCGAGACGGCCGAGGTAAAGCCCGACGAGACCGGTCCGGACACAAAGTCCACCAGAAATCCGAGCCCAAGGATGCCCATCATCAGCTCGACGACGCCGGACAGGAAGCAGAGCAAAATTGCCTTCCCCACATTGCCACCGGCCGTCTGGAAGGTGAGCAGCGAGGCAATGGCGGTCGGGCCCATCGGTACATCCTTGCAGCTACCGAACACTATGTACACGATGCACCCGAGGAACGAGCCGTACAGTCCGTACTGTTTTTGGGGGGGGAGAGACAAACAAACGAAACATAAGCGACGGTGTGGTTTACAAAGTCCGCCGGTGTATTGCATACTAACCGCTGCGGGAACCCCGGCTATACCGGCGTAGGCAAGCGCTTGCGGTATTACCGTCAGTCCGACGGTTATTCCCGCCACTAAATCCCCGATCGCATCCGTGGAATTGTACCTGGGGAGAAGGAATGGCAAATGAAATGCTAAATGTAACCAGTTTCTGTAGTCAGTTGGGCGGAACCTGCGGCCGCAAACAATGCCGCACAACTTACTGTGGAAGCCACCGTAGAATCGGGAGCCGTTTTTTTATCATCTTCTCCGAGAATGCACTTTTCGCCTTCCGCTGTAGCCACAGGTTGAGCTGTCCCGTCTGATCATCGTTCGCCACCTTCTTCCCACTGTCGGACACTGTCGGAAGGCAAAGCAAAAGGCGTTAGACATCTCCGTCAAAAGGGGATTGGCAACCGCAGCCGATATGCTCCCACCGGAAACTTACGGATAAATTCGTTTGAACCGCGTAAACCACCGTGCGGTTCGCCATTGCTGTGCGCCGATATGTCGATCGTGGAGCAGCTGAGCGCCTCGTTGTCGTACGAACCGTCGTGCGGTGCGCTGATCTGGGTCTTCATCCTTACCAGCCGGCAGTTGGAGTCGTTGTCACCTGCGAAGTAAAACGAGACCGATCGAACCGAATCAGCATGGGGATGGACGTTCGTGTGCGCGCGCCGTGCTACCGACGAATGAACCGTTGCCCGATCGGCGGGTCGCATTTTATTGCCATGCCCGTGCCTTCCGTAAACCATCGCGCTCTCGTCGTTCGCGCACAAACACGCAAACGCGCGCTTCGCGGAGGATACGAATTCGTTAGGCAAATTGTCTACGATCACTGTTGGGGCTTGGACGCGCACCAAAGACGTCACCACGGGCGAACATTTCGTGTTTGTGTTGCATTCGGAAAGCAAAAACAACCAAATTTATGGTTAACACCTGGCTATGGACTTCAACCGGGCTCAAGGTAACAAGGATCGGCTGATAACCGCATCACGTTTGCGCGCTGCTCATGTAAATCCCAACCCCATTGGGGAGAGGTTTTGTGATACATAATATAATATAAAAATTTACAATCAACATAATTCGCGCCATTATTCACGCATCGATAAATCGTTTTTTTTTTTCGAAAGAGAATATTCAAAAAAATACAAAATCACTCATGCCAGCATACTAAAAAATATACACGCGAGGATGATGAAGCGATCGGCCGACATTTGTCGCTTCTGCGCATCCAAAAGCGGCCAAACAAACGATATCACGCACAGTTGATTTCACTAATTTTTGGAACTAATTTGCTCCCATCGTTATTCACACTTAGCGACCTACCGTAAACCATGCTAACACGTTAACAACGCTATTTCACACCTGGCAGTGTGTGCCGGGGGAGTTGCAACAAGCACACACACACACACACGCACGCACGAAAGCTCTTCCTTCACGCTTCGCTTTGGATTTACAATGACGCACAACGCATCCGAGCCTTTCGCGATGCCGCCGGGATTCGAGTGAAACGGTCGGTGTTTGATTTCGATTCGAATTTTACGCTGCAATCGGGCATTTAAATGGTAGGATTGAAGCTCAAAATTACATCCATCGGCTTGCGGACCAGCCCACAGCCAGGCCAACCACCAACCACTGACGCACGAACGATCGCCGTCGGCCACGTGCTCGCGGGTTCTCTCACACAGCTTCGGGTTCCGGGAGCTGCTCCTCTCGCGATCGCGCCACAAACGGTTCTGACCCGGCCGTTCGTTCGTGCGGTAGCTTAAATCCATCCAGACGCCATATGGAGTGTTCCAGTTCGCTCGAAAATCCCTCTGACTCATTTGGCCGAACCGACGGGAGCCACCGGGCAAAGCTCACCAATACCTGCGCCCAAGCGCACCGAACGCAATGGGACGAATAGAAACCGAAAGTTTCCCGTTTTACGAGCGTCGCGTGTAACGCTGTTACACCTCCGTCGTAATGTGTTTTGGGATTTCCGCCAGGGATGACTTGTGACAAAGTAGGCACAACCGGGTGGCTTCTAACGCACCGCGTGTGCATTGCATTTTGTTGTTGGACCTTTTTTTAATTCCGCTTTCCCGAGTTTTGCATATCGATCGTGGGAAATAGAACAAGCGTAAAGCCTTTTCCTACCACTGTGAGCAGCCCATTCAGCCGTCCAGGTGTAAAAGTTAATTGTTCGTGGAAAAAGTCACGAACGTACGGTGGAAAACTACCGCCCGCTTGATCGTTATCGTGAGATAGTTGATAAAGCTTGCATCTCTACTATCGATCGGTGATAGACAACAGCAACCATGCAGCATATCAGTACGATTGTGCCCACGCGCGTCAGATTGCAAATTCAATTAAACGGTGAGTTTTGTTTTCTCATCGCTCAATCGCCCGCTACGTAACGCGGAATCGGAATCACTGTACTTTATGATCGTTCGCGAATCGTCTCGAACCGGTGGAGGCTATCGGGGCACGATACGCTATCGATCACTGAAACACTTTTGTTTTGCTTTTATATAGGGACGTGACCTTGATCTGCCAATGTCAAAATTTCTCACGCTCACCGCGGGAGCGCTCACAGGCCCTTGTGTGGACCGGTTTCGGAATGGGTTTTGTTTACGGGCTGTTTGTTCATGTACAAAACACGGATTATAATTAACTCGTTTTTTTCTGTTTATCAACTACAAAATGCCATAGAAATCCAAGAAAGAAAGAAAGAAAAAAACGGAGACAAACAACGCCGAACTAAAGCTAGTCCCCACCAGGCGGCTCCATTTGCTGACGTCGACTACGTCTACGTGGGGACTATGTGTGCCCGTTTCGTTGGGACGTCCCTATAGCCACCCCTGTCTGTCTGTGTGTGAGAGAGACTCTGTTGCCGAAACTATTTTACAACCCCTGCCTCGAGGACGAACGGTACGATTTGCATTTCTCGCAAGCATAAGTGTCCTTGTGTCTTTTTCCATAAGGAACGGTTACGGATCGTTTCACAAACGGGAACCTCAACTCCCACACACGCCTCGCCATTCTTTTCATCTTTCATCGTCTGCTTTGCCGTGCGTTTTTACGCACCCTTTCCGGCACTCATCACGACCGATGGGGGTGTTGAGATGGTTGGGAAGCGCTGGATCGATCCAGTTCGGTCCAGATTCTGACCGGCTGAGCAAAGCTTGTCACGCGACTTGCGCTTCCCCCACTGGGTGGGGAGGTCCGTATTTTGACGCTCTTCCGTCCGATCGAAGCAGGGAAACCGGTTTGTGTAACGTACAAGTTCCTTCCATCCTGTTGTGTGAAGCGATCAAAGAAACACCGAAAAAAAATTGGGCACACGCACATTTTCGATGGAACGCGAAACTGGTAAGTTCTCGCCCTCTGGATGATTTCGAACACGTCCAGAAAACACATTTGCTGTCGCGTGCGCATTTGCACCAACCGCCCGGTTTGATACACATTTTATGCAAATCGTCTCAACCGGACACGCTTCCATCACTCGATCGTGACCAGACCCCGGGGAGGCTACGGGGTGGGTCGGGCAAGCCTGTCGCAAGTCCGGTTGCCCTCCCCTCCACCGTATGTCAATACCGCAGCCTGCAATAATGGCGTGCCCGTGTTTGCACTTCGCTAACAATGCAGACAACCGCTCCACCTTCTCCTCCGCCACCAACACCGAAAGACACACTTGGGTGGCGAAAGAATGATTTGCATATCTGACACACGTGGGAAACTCGCCCAACCGCCCGCAAAATGAATGAAATCCTGTCCATCGATCCTGCCGGCTGCCAAGGGTACGAATGTCCGGGATTGGACACTCCCGGTTCGGTGATCGTCGTGCCAGCCATTCCCGGGCGTCCATTACACGCCCAACTAAAAAAAATAAAAAAAAGACACCTTTTGTTCGTTCCGGACGTAAATTGATTATTTATGATCGCGCGCTCACGACTAAACTGCTCTGCGCGCCGGGCATGGGCGAGTTCTAGGGCAAGGTGAACTCGATTCGCCCAGCAGCAGGGAGGAAAGGTAAATGGTAAAGGTAAAGTCTATCAATAATGCATTTACTAGTAAAGTTACACGTGTGAACAATCGTACCAACAAACCCATTCGGAAGTCAATTTGTCGCACGACCATTGAGGAGATTTGCACCAGCGCGTAATGGTGAATGAAACGTTGCCAAATGCATCGATCGAATGCGGATCGTGTCGTAAAAATAAACTTTCAAACGTTCAAAATTTAAATCCCACTCAGGGACACGCGGGTGATAACGGGTTTAAGGCGGTTTTTCAATCAGCTAACGGTATGGTGGTGTGAGAGGGGCAATCAAGCTCAGCGAGCACGTGCTAGAAGAAAGGCACAAAATACCCAAACTGGTTCCGAATCTCTCGAACTCTCCATTATAGCGCCGCACCGTGTGCCAACTTGACCGGACAAACGGCCGGGGTTCAAGGATTTTCCGGCCCCAGCTTCCTGCGCTTCTCGTGCTGGACATCGGACGCGGAACTCGCCCGTAACGGTACGAGGATAACATATTAGCATCGTTCGTTGAACGTTTTGTTTATCTGGTGTTTTTTTTTTTAACTGTTTTATTGTGTTGCTTTTGCTCATGTCTGTGACCATTTGCATCGGCAAGATGAGCCGCTCCGGTCCGGCTGCCGGTTTGGAAATGATCGATTTTGTCAGTTCCGTTCCGCGGTCCGGATAAGGAAATTGCAATCGTCGCCCACCCCGCTCATTTCCCAGTCCGCGGCCGAGTGATCGATGGATGCCCCCCCTCCCCTCCCCCCACCAATCAATAGGAATGTGGCCCCGCTAGTTGCCGTGCGTAACCGAAGCCATTGTACACGCGAAGGTTACTGCGCCGTGCAAGATTTACGCACAAGCCCAGAATGGAAAAACGGTCGGCTCCGGTCGGTCGTCTCACCTGCCGGTCGGTTGCTGCAACAGCGTGAACTGCACGAGATGCACCGCTTGCTATGTTTGTGTACTGTGCGTGAATTTGTGCATTTTCTTGCTCGCAACCGTGCCGCCGCGCTTTGACATTGTTGATCCACTGGCCACTAGGCGCCGGATGAGCAGTTTTCCGCCGTACCAACCAACCGACCCGTGGCTGACCTTTGTTGCAAACAATAACACGAAGCGCACGAGGAAACGAGCTTGGAAGCGTTTTTTTTTTGTTCGTTCCTTGCGGTGCACCATTAGCGCGTTGAATATAATTATGCTTAATGTGCAAATACGAGCCCGGCCGACGTCTGCCTTCGTTTGGAAGTTGCGCATGTGCGGATTCTAAACGCGGGCAGCCTAATGTAGCCTCCTGCTGGTCGGTACCAAACGGGAGCCCATCAACTATAGCTTTAGCTCAACCGGCACGACTGATGCAATCGAATCGGTGCACCAATCGGCTCGGATCCAGCGCCCGCTTAATGAGCGATAATTGTTTATGCGAACGAATCTCGGAAAATCGATCGAGTTACGACGCACTTTCGATCGAGATGAAGAGCGCGAGAAAGAGAGACCATCTGCACAGGTTGAAGGTTTGCAACGTGCGCAGTTGCAGGAGTCGTGGGTCCGGGTGCTCGAAGGGAAATGATATCTGTCTTCATTTGGAGCGCAATTAAACTTCGTAAGCGACAAAACTTACCATTACTACTCACTCTTAGATCATGTAAAGGTGGCTTATGTAACTACGGGTCGGGTTTGATGGGAAAGCTTTCCCGGACAAAGATTAGACACGCACGGTTCACGGATAATCCCGATGGCAGGCGTCAACGGAACGAAATTGTTCAGCAAATGGATTAACGCGACAACCTCGTTGTGGCTACTCTTTGTGTAAATCCCAATGCAAATGAACCACTGAACCTGACCGTGGCCAACAGCCTCAAGAGAGAACAGGTTTGTTGAGAGATTCCTCCCAATCATTTGACAATCGTTCGCTGGGTCGTGGTTCGTGGTCGTTCGCTGCATCACTCCGGTTCCAACCAGTTCCCGGTGGAAGCAACTCGGTCAATGCGGTTGAAAGCTTAACACTTTGTCCCTCGCAAAACGCACCCTAAGAACTCTTGGGCATCACCGGAAATTGGTGGGGAATTTAAAACTGCAAGTAAGATCAATCGACGAAACACAATCTTATCGATACACATCTAGTTTTAATTATGACATCTCTGAACCTTGATGTCTTGGATGTGTTAAACCCATGCCCATTAAGGATGTCCATTTTTCCACTTACCAAAAAAATGTCAATTTGGTTTCCGAAACGAATAAATCAGTATAATAAAAAAAAGTTTAAAAAAACTCTTCATCCCTAAAGCAAATGAGACTTCTGAGATTGTTCCAAGAAAGTTTTTTTACTAACCCGTGCAAACACAGGCTTCTACATGTTAATGTTGCTTCATTTGATTCCTGTTTTATTTAATTACAGA